>JAYRBW010116245.1:24580-40044 GCA_036023295.1 Invenusta paracnida
TACGTTCGGTCCAGTGTTGGCGGGTCCACCTTTGTTGGAGGATTTCAACCTCCGGGATCTGTGGAGCCTGCTGGAGGTTGGATATGGTCTAGATCGGGGGAACCAATGAATTCTGCAATCTAATATCCAGGTGAACCACTCAATTGGGTAAATACCAAAGATTATAGAGCAAGCGGCCGCTTGCTCTATATTCTTTGGTAAATACCGAACATGTTTTGGAGATTCTTGTTTCTGGAGCTAATGATATAACTAAAACAGCGCTCCGATGGTCGATGTACGAATGTATACTTTTGTAGAGATTATTATTTCTTTTATTATTGTAAATATCTAGATAATTGAGTTCTCAACCTACTTAATATCAAGAGAGATGCTTGCATTCACACATTTGATGTCATAATACTATATTGTTGTTGTAAATTAGGCTTACAAACTGTTTATTATATATCTTATTAGATAGTTACAATATATTATATCTTCTTTATATTACAGATAATATACTACGTATTTTACTTAATTGGCGTGCGAACATCCCGTATTGTAAAAGTATAAATTATGCACCTTGATACCAGTTTTTTAGTACGTTTATAGAAATTACCTCAATTGTTAAACATACTTTGTAACTGTTTTTTGCTGTTATATTCGTGTTATAAAACATGTTTTATTTTGTACTATAAACAGAATAAATAATACTAATTGAAACAAAACAATAACCATGTCAGCGTCGTAAAAATACAAACAACAAGACCTGATATCAAAGACAAAACGTTAAAATAATGTTAAAATACGTAATTCAGTCAATTAATCACTGATAATTATTACAATGGCTTATTAAAATATTGATCTATAAGAATTTGATTTATACAAAATCAAATTTCACAAAAAGAAGAGAACGAAAATGCTGAAAAAATGATGGCTATTAGTGGTAAATGAATTTTTTAAAGGAATTTATTACTTTACCTATTGAAAATGATCAATAAAATTATACAATCATTTTCTTTTGTAAATATTTATAATCAAAATAAAAACAATAGCTTCGTAAAAATGAAAGTCAAGAAATAAATTACTCAAACAAACAGTAGTCTGCCCGACCCAAAAGAAAAATCTCCCCAAATGTAAAAATTATAGAGGAATTATTTTATGGTTAAAATAATATCGATGATATGTAGTACAGCCTTCAAAGAAACTTATATAAAACGGGCCGGCGCTAAAATTGAATTATTATAATGCTTGCAGTTAAAAATACAATACTGTATAACAATCATATATGTATATCTAAATGGAAAAGTCCGAAAAAGAGTGCAAACATTCACAAAAAATCGTAGCAATGGTATATATTGCGTTATATTTAGTATTTAATAAATAAATAAATAATTATGTATAACAATTACTAACTATGTATTTATGTGAGTTTCATTGCTTCTGTAAAATGTATCATTTATTGCCAAGAATTTTTTTGGGGATTTGTTAACTATATGTTTATTTTTATATTTTATTAATCAAAGATACTAAAGAATTACAAGATGCGTCACTGGCGACTTTTACCATTTATTCTAAAATTTACATAAATACGTATACCTAACACATACTATATAGAAAAAATATAATTTAATATGAAATTAATAATCTCGATTAAATATGTATAAGAATTGTGTTTTTTTCAGGATTTTACAAATAAATAAATAATTATTATTTACGTTGCTAGCATCAAACTAAACTAATATATAGTAATATTTTACAAAAATGAATTAATATCTAAACAAAAACGACTGCGTCGCATAAATGAAAACGCCAGAACCGAGCTCCGCAAAAGAAAAACGTTGAATGATATTGATGATATGAAGTACAGCCATTAAAGAAATTGATATAAACATGGCTCCAAGATGTAATTGATTGTTACAATACTTTCAGTTTAAAATTCATAAACGTATATACTTAGATAAATATGGAAAATATAGGTATACATCTAAGCTGTAAAATTCATAAAAATATGAGAACAAAAAGTATTAAAAATTCTTGGCAATGGAACATTTTTACAAAAGCAATTGACCAAGATTAATGCAAAAGTAGTTATTTTAAATAAGACTATTTTTATAATATAGAAAAATTAGATAATTTATAATTGCCAAGACTTTTTCCATAATTTTGATGTCATATTTTCATTAATTTTAGAGTTTAGATGAATACCTATTTTCCATATTTATCTAAGTATATACGTTTATGCATTTTAAACGCAAAGTATTGTAACAATTGTATCTTGGCGCCAGGTTTATATCAATTTCTTCAATGGCTGTACTATGTATCATCAATATCATTTCAAAGTTTTTCTTTTTGGAAGCTCGGTTCTTGGCTTTCATGTTTGCGACACTGTCGTTTTTTTTAAATAATAATAAGAAGAAGCAACAAATTTTAATCGAAATTGACCTCTTTTAAAAAGTTCATCTTAGGTGCATTTTGTTCCTTGGCGGTTACACTGATACAAAAAATGAGCATTTTAGTGTATCCAGATGATTTATTAGCGTTCAAAAATAGGCTTTTTCTCCGTGGCATTATTATTAAAGCTGTTAGCATTTCTCAAGCTAATTGCTGACACTCTTGTTCTTGGCTTGATGATGCAATCGCATATATAAATCAAATTATATATATATATTCATTACAAAAATATCAAAACGTTATTTCTGATATAGAAGACTGAATTTAATGATATTTCAAACAAATAAATTCATAATAAGAAAACGATACGTGTGGTATAATAGCATTCATTTTATTTTACAGAAGTATATTTAATATCATCATCAATTTGTGCAAAATCAAAAGACAACCGAAATTTAATGGCGCGTTATATTTTTATGTATACCTTGAACAATATGTGGAATATACCTTTGAAGGACAATAACATCTTGTGTTAGAACAAAGGTATTTAGTGAGTGAGTGAATGCAATGTTAACGTTTTTGAAGAAGTCGCTGGAAATATTGCTAAATTGTGACATATACACATAGATACGAAAAGATAACAAAGTTCATATTTTTATTCATATTGAAGATATTATATTAAGATCACATGACTGATATATAAAAAAGAAATAAACAGCAAATCATTTAATCCCAGTATGTATGATATATATGTTTTTGTGAGCAAACTTTCTTAACTACTGAAATGTATTGCAAGTACACAAAAATAAAAGTAGGATATATAACATGTGTATGGTGGACGGAAATGTGCGACAAATAGATGCATTTTCAACGCAGTTACGAAACAAAATAATAAACTGTCGATGTTTGATTGAATAAAAAAATAATGCACACTCGGTATGATATTTATATTCTATTTTAACTTCATAATATTATAGTTACATAATACGTTTAATATAAGTGCAATCGTTCGGTCTAATTCTATAAAATGAGCAATTTAGGGCACACAACATGGAAGTGAAACACAAGTGCGTCATTATATATATGATATAACATAATATATATAATATGAAGCAGACAAATTATGTACAAGCGAGGATATCACATATTATAAAAACAGAAACAAAGTCTCAAGGAAAATATGTGTGTTGTATAAAAAGGGAACAATGCTCGGATTTATGTAAAATGAAAGGTAGCGCTATATTCTAACATATAAAAGCGTAATTTCGGCATTTTGAAAATTAACGTTATCAATTACTGAAACAAATTCATTAGGATATTTGAATATATGTATACCACTTATCACTGAAAAAGGTCACTTCTTCAATGATATTAAAACAATTAATAATACTAAAAAATTACAAAGAAAATATGTATTACGAGATAAATAAAATCAAAACGCATAGTTGTTACCATAAAAATTCGATCGTATAAAGAATGAAAGATTAGTTAATGAGATTAGAAACTATTATTCATTGCTTTATTATAATAAAAATAAAACGAAATAAAGGGTTTGTAAAACAACAAAATACAATATAAAGAATTTGAAGCTTTCGCTTAATGTGAGCCTTATACAAATGTACTGAGCACTGAATCCAAAATGCAACGAAACGTATTTCAGAATTGTAACTAAGACATTGATCGGAAATAGAAGCATAGTTCTTTCTATGTCTAAGTCCAATTCAAAAAGTGTTCCATTAAAGTGGTTAGTCAAATATCTTGCAAAAAGCTTATGAGCATACACATGTTCTGGCTTGGAAATAGAATTATACATAATTATTAATTAAATTGATACCTCAAATTTCTGATATTTTTGTAAGTGGAATTTTGTACTCCTCCAAAATTTTACGAGCATTTACAATAGACGAATAATATGGATACAAGATATCATGTGGATTAATTTTCATTTTCTTTAATAATGAATCTTGGTAAACATACATCATTCAGAGGATTCTATTTGACAACAAAATATAATTAATTTAATATTGTGATTAATTTCACGTAAACATATATATTGCTTCTACACTAATCTTACAGTGAGATAAAATGGTTAAAAACAAAACAAAAACTTCACAAATTAAAAAGGAATAATCCTGACACAGCCGCACATAACAAGATATCAAATATCGAATGATTACATTATAAAATTATCACACATTGAACAACATCGGTAGGATTCACTGCAAACCCCTTCTGCTTCTTTTATTCTTGAGCTAAGGTCATGAATTAGACGAGCGAAGCCACAAGATTGCTAAACTGGAAAGCCTCATCCAAATCTCCAGCCGCCAACCGCGCGTCCAACTCATGCACCTCCGCTACGGAGTGCCGCGATGATGCCCCCTCTGTATCGTCACCTTTCCCTCCACCGTCTCCGCCCCAGTAAAGACAGATGAGAGGCCTACAAATGCCCCCACCAGTGTTGTTGCCCGCTGAGGAAGTGACCTGTTGACTCAGCACAGCCGTCCCTGCCGCGGAGTCCGTGCTCAGAGAGAATCCCGACAGCGAGGACCGGCTCCCCTCGCCTCCGGAAGTGCTGGCAGACATGGCCGGGCCGGCGATAGAGTGGAGAAGGTCCCACACCTGGAGGCGACCAGCAGCGTCGAGAAGAAGGAAGAGGGCCGGTCGAGAGCGTGACCAGAGGGCCTGACGAACGGGACTGCCGGCCGTGGAGTCTGTCCAGGTGAGCAGGGGACTGGACTGTCTTGTGGAGAAGAGCCGCAAACTGCCGTCCTCGTAGCCTGGAGTAATCAAGTAACAATGAATGCAGGATATACTCAAAGACATCGAATACCTAACCTACACAATATATCAAAAGTTCTCTCAACAATTATAAAATAATCGTGATCATATATTGTGCACTATATTACGCATAGTTGAATTTCAAAGAAACTGACAAAAGTTGAGTTAAAGTTGTTGCATTAAAGGAATTATTTAATATTCATTTTTTGATAATTGTATCACCCAGTCATATATAGTCTTAAGGAATCTTTAAGAGCCAATGAAAAGTGACAGCAAAAGGAAAGTATACCTATTACTTACATGTATTTTTGCGGAATTTAAACAAAATTGTTTGATAAAAGACTACAACTGTTCACGGTGACAAATTTTATATTTTAAGGGAACGCACATTGATACAATGAGACGTGGAATCTTCCTTTGAGGAATATTGTATCCCTCCTCGGTGCGAATTGAGTACAAGTCTATCGGTATTCGTTCAATCTGTCATGTATCTAGATGGCTTTAGCGTTTAATTAATTTAGTTACAAATCACAGGTACCCTAATAACCCAGATATTATGGTGAGCTTTGACGAATAGAAGAGAGCTTTATTGTCAAAGTAATACATAAAAAATATCTTATTGCATTGTGTCATCGAAATTTAAACAATATATTATATAGGTATATGTGCGACTCAGTTGAATTTTTGTTTAGAATAAAATATCCAACAATCCAATTACTGTGAATCGATTATTATTTAGCAGTTTCTCCACGAGCGGTCACCGATCCACTTTCAAAGCGTTGCCCTTTTCTTGCAACTGAAATTAGCGAACTTTTGGAAAAGTTAACAAAATAGAATATCTAAGATTCACTTATAGCTAAAATATTTTTTTTAATAAATACGATAATTTTAATGTATTCATGGAATATTTAATTCTCGAATATAAATCGCCTTCAAAATAAGAACCATTTAACATCATCGCATAGGACAAGACAAAATAAAGATATATTGTTTAGAATAGAACAGAAAGAGCTTATACTTAGGTATAATATCAAGGAATTATTACAGGCAATATGTATTACAAATCATAATTATATTTTTGGCTCAAAAATACTACTTGCGGGGACGTCAACCATCATAAGTTCTCGAATAAATGAAATAGATTTTGTAATCTAAGGCAATTTAGTAAAACTCCACATTTTCTAAGAACAAAATAATAGGATTGGATCACTTGTATTGGGCCTTACCGACAAGTAGGAGTGACTCCTCAAAGGGATGATGGTCCAGACAGGTGACTGCAGTTGGTGCCTGGAAGTCGGGCTGAAAGACTCTGGGCTGCAGCCGATAACCGGGTGTACGCCCCTGATGGATGACGGTGCCCGTGCGGGTGCCCACAAAGAGGGCGGAGGTGTCGCCCGGACGGACAGTGAAACAAGCGGCAGCTGAGGAGGCTGTGTTTGAGGTCAGAGTGCCGCCGTCCTCCGTGTTGCCCGTGGCAGCAGAGGAGGCTTTCTGTAGACGGAGAGAGAGAGAGAGATATGAGAAAACATAGTTTTGAGGAGTTTTGACTGATGTGTTTTTGTGGTCAATACAATATTTTGATTGCTTAAAAAGTTAGTTAAGGTTGAGCGAGAATAAGAGAAGTATGAATAAATATACTAAATATAGCGTTTAAAGTAGTGTAGGCATTATATAAATATGATTAGTTCACAATGAAAGAAGATTGGTACTGGTGCATTTCAGTGGTACTTACTAAATATATGGTACCATTGTTGTATCACATATACATAAAATATATTAAACGGTAGTAAAGCTAGTGAAACAGTGCCAAAATATGTTTAATAATTATAAAATTGTGTACAAATGGTATCGTTATAGACATAGAGTAATTATGCAAAGAGTGTTCACGCTTTTAAATTCTGCATGCAGTTCAATACTACTATTTACCTACCTGAAAGCTTATGCAAAATATAGTTTTAAGAACTGAGAGCAATTAAATCGTGTATGTGGTAAAATAGTTTGAGATATACAGGCAATAAATTATTTATTATAGACAACTTACGCATGTTAAAATTGCATGAATAAATATATTTGTTCTAAAAATAAATTTAATCAAAATATTAAATACTACTTTTTCCCTACCCATTTACATCAAATTTATTAAAATAAACCGATTTTTATTCACGAAAATGTACAGCGTAATGTAGGTATATGAAACCGATAAGAGTGAACACACTTTGTATAATCATTACTCTATGGTTATAGTTATGTTATATTGAGGGATACCATAATAAATCACTGAACAACCTTCAAGAAATTTTACAAAAATACACTGTTTTAGTACTTTATTACAGTTAAGTAGTATAATAAAAAAAATATAGTTTAATGTAATGAGAAATACAAGGTAATAGGTATTATAATATAACGAAAAAGGATATATGAAGTATTGAGTATGCACACACTAAAACAATATAAACAGCTCACAGTCAAGTTATGAAATTAATCACCGATTTAGTATATATACAAAGTTAATAATATTGTTATAATAACTTTGTTTCCATTTTTTGATGAACAAATTTGAAATCAGTCAGCTATTTTAGACTTTCTTACATACTGTATCCCCTTTCAACGAAATAAACGAACACGTCTAAAGGAACACGAATTCATCTTATAATCATCTTAGAAGATCCTGACAAACATGCCTAAATCCCATATTAAAGTATAACAAAAACGAGGAAGAACTAACCAAAGCAATGCGTTGGTCCAACCCGGTGACAGCCACTCTGAGAGCTGCAGTGCGTGACAAACGCAGACACCCACCCGGTCTGAGGCCCAAATCAGACTCGGAACCAGCCATGTCCCAGTTTTGGAGTCGGGTCACAACCCACACGCACACACAGCCCTCAGCGTCCAGACTTGCCATTTGGTAGGGTGTATTACTGCCACTGCCACCTGGAGCCTTCGAGCTGGAATCCGTGACAGCGCGCTAAGAGAGTAAGGATAATAATTTAAATTGCATATTTCCAGTAAAAGTATCAAATAAATATTTTAAATAGGAATCTATTGCTATTGATCCGACTAATAAAATGTTACTTTCAATGATTTTTTTCTATTCCATAGGAATGAATACAAAGTATTATAAGTAGTAATATAAATGTTTACCATGAGACTTAATAATTACAGATCATTTCTATAATATGTAAGGTTATAGAATAGCAGAATATCGAATGACTTTTACAATTTTTTATAATAGCACGAAGTATATTAACTGTATTTTGATGTCCTGGTATATATTTTATAATATGATTATGTTATATAACTTTAAGGCATATAAATAAAATAATACTTTAAAATGTATTAGTAGTATAATGTATAAATACCGTATTTTTCATTAAAATTTAAAACCATTTATATTAAGACACGTAATTCTATTAGACGGACCTGATTGAATGTTAGCGCCTTCAAACAGACCACCGGAGCAGTATGACCTTCCTCTCCACTCGAGCTCCCTACACCTTGTGCCACGACAGCCACCACACCCGCCGCGGTGTTGTAGGTTGGGGCTCGGATGGGCAAACTCACTCCGCCGGCCAAAATTAGAGGCCGATGCGTGGCCAAGGGTTCGCGAAGATCATAGAGGGCAACAGACCCGTCCTCCAAGCCTGCAAAGACCTGGGCGGCGGCATATTGGGGTGAAAACTCGGCACAGAGGACACGTTGCGGCGCGAGCATGATGTCCTGAGGCCCCTGAGAGGCGGCTGTGCTTACGCGCCAAACAAGGAGAATACTGGGTGGCCATTGTCGTTCCTGGTAAGGCAGTAAGATGGAAAATTAATACAATATAATAAGAGAAAATCAAAATATAGACATATTTATTTATCTTTATTATAAGTTTCAATATGTTCCTTTGTAATAAAGCTCTTATAAGTCAAAATTATTTTTGTCTGAAATTCAAACAGTAAGAAAACTTATAAGAGTTAATCATTTCACAACATTACATTTACTAAGACAGCTAGGAGATATTACGAACTAAAAAGCTTTTAAGAATACTTGATTAATTAAACAATTAAAAAATATAGTATCGCTTTTGATATACTAATATACAATGCAATGATGAAACCAAATTATGTGATTTTGAAAAAAAATTTAGACTTTAAAAAAAAAGATTTTTAAAATTTAGTAGCGAAATTAAAATGCTCGCTATTTATCTATAATAATGCAATGATATATTTAGTATATATAGCAAAATACTAATATATACAAGACTATTAAAATACTCTTCTTATAATATGTTCGGTTTTTGAAACATAGGCTTGCAAAACAGTCTCTTCACGAAAAATAATATGGATTTTTTAAAGTAAATTCAACATTTAAGTATGTAAACAAACAATCCGTGTAGCCCTGAACACTCCGATCGACAAACAAGTACCAACCTCAGTCCTATTATGCACCGTGACCAGAAGATTCGAGTGGGCAGGAGCAAAAGCGGCATAATGACATGGTCTTCTGCCCAATGCCGGTGGCAAATTCATCGGCGTGTAACCCACGCTAATCTCCGAAAGTTGACCCGCTCGAGAGGGGGTGCTTCCACTAGCTGTGATACTGGGTCGTGCCTCTTCCTCCAGTAGAGTGAGAATCACCTTGAGAGAGTCGGCGAGTGAGGCAGAGGTGTCTTGACTGAAGCCGGTAGTGGAGTCGGCAGTGAGTCGGGCCAGAGAAGCTACCGTACAGGCCTGTTTGTCGGCGAGGTGACTGCCATCTGATGATTTGGGGAGTGAGGTCACACTGTGATTCTACAGTAATGAGCTTTACTTATTTTACGTATAGTATCTATCCTTAACAAATAAAAACGTTCTAAATTTTAATATCTTTGAGCTTATCTGCAGAGAAATAAGTACATTTTATTAAATGTGAAGTGGTAATTTTCGATGGTTGTACGATGGGCTGAAAGTTAGCTTATAACAAAATTCAATTCAAATACTACAAAGATCTAAATAAAGAAGGCTAGTTTATGCTGATACTGTATTTTTAAACAAAATAATAGCATGTTACTAAATTTAAATTTTACCCTCAGTTCCTACCGCCTCCTGATCCTCGGGTGGATGGAGCGTCCAGACATTCCGCGCGGTAATCTCCTCGCACTGACACTCTCTCTCCACCGCGTCGCCATTGGTCTGGACGGCTGCCTGCTCAGAATTGGAGCAGCCAAAACTGCGCATGTAAAGGCGATACTCCTCCACCGGGGCCAACTCTAGCAGGTCCTTCCCTACTATGTCCAGCTCAATGAGACGCAGGAGCTCCCGACCACGCTGCCGTGTGCGCTTGGCGATGCTGGCCGTTGTGGAGCGTTGCTTGGCTGAGAAGAAGTTGATGAGGGCCGGTGCAGGAGCGGCCCGGTTGGTTGTTGTCGTAGGAGGTGAATCACCACTGTCGTTTTCATGGTAACTCGGCTGCTGGAGTGTGGAAATTGGATAAACTAATGATTTTATTTAGGAGAAAAGCAAATTTTTGATATATTAACAGCAAAGAAATAATTACTTATATTACTACCTTATAATGAATATGTTAAACTAGTTACTACTTAAAAACTAAATATACATTTATAATTACATAATTATGAACACATTAGTCTATTTTTTTGTACATAATTAGTTCGTCTATTGTTATTATTAAACTTGTTATTTATAGTAGTACAGTTCAATATTCTGTAAACCTGTGTTTTAAACATATTATATTATTAATTGTTATAAGTATAAAATATGTTATGAATCAGCAAATATTAAAAAAATGTTTAAAAAACCATCTTACACACACGTGTGGTATTTGATATTCTCTCACCTGCTGTCTTTGTGAGCTCGATGTCGTGGACACAAAGACTCCCACATCCCTCTCCTCCTCCTGATCAGAATCATCATTTTGCCTCAATGATCGCGTCCTTTGTGGCTTACCTTGCTGTTGCACATGGGGTGGAGCCGCGGACTTCTGGATGCCCGAATCGTCGTCATTGTCCTCCTCAAAGTCATCATCGTAGTCATCAAAATCGTCCTCATAGTCGTCCGGAACGGTGGTAACTTTGGCAGCTCTTTGACCATGATGACGATCTGCTCCTCCTTCACTCTCTCCATCTCCACCGTTTCTTTCTTGATGATGCCTCTTCTCTCTATCACCACGATCCTTGTGTCGACTCTCCTTATCACGACGTCTTTCTTCTTTGTCACCTCTGTCTTTCTCCTTATACCTTTCCTCCCGTTCTTTGTCCTTGTCACGATGCCGTTCACTCCGTTCCTTCTCCTTGTGTCTCTCTTCTCTTTCTCGTCGTCTTTCTCTCTCTTCTTTCTCACGATGTCTCTCTTCTCTGTCCTTTTCATCTCCCCTATCGCGATGCCGCTCCTCTTTTTCTCTGTGTTTCTCTTTTGATTCTGCTACATCTTTGTGTTTATCTTCTTTTTCTTTTCGCTCCTTTTTCTCACGATGTCTTTTCTCTCGTTCCTTCTCTCCATCATCTTCTCGTCTGTCCTTATCGCGATGCTTTCTCTCTCGTTCCTTATCTCTATCCTTCTCCCCATCTTCTTCCCGCCTCTCTTTATCGCGATGTTTTTTCTCTCTATCTCGACTTGGCTTTTCTGCAGCCTCGTCCCCGTCTTTATCACGATGTCGTTTTTCCCGGTCCTTATCTCGATCCCCTCTCTCTTCACGATCCCTGTGATGATCTTTACTACTGCGATGCTTCTCTTTGTCCCGTTTATCGCCTGCACCACTGTCTGATCGCCCCTTTTCATCTGACTTGTGTCGACTGCTTTTCTCCTTCGACCGATCTTTTAGCTTGTCGGATGACTTCCCGTTCATTCCTCCCCCCTTGTCCTTTTCACGTCTTTTTGGCTTTAGATCGGCGTCGATTTCTTTCAATGCCCTTTGTAGTTCCTCTTCTTTCCAGGTTTCCTCCATATAGTTTTCTCTAAAGGGAGAGGCATTGAATAGGAATAACGTAATGGTATATATGAATGACTAATTAACATGAATATTTACAAGTGTTATTATAATATACAATACTAAGTTAATTGCATTTACATATTTATTAATTGAGGATTTAATTTTTTATATGACAAAAATTAATAAATTTAAAATACTAGCGGCTTGTTGAAGTCTCGTTTGAATAAAAATGTTGAATTTATATTAAACTATGCACAAGCATTTATCTATTCTATTTAAAATTTTGCCTTAAAGTATTGTGGGTGGGAATGACTTCAAATTTTTGTAAATATGCGCATTGTATGTGTATCTGGAATTTATATATCTTACCACATGTCTAATATAGATTGAGTATGGACTCATATTAATGATAGAAGGATCGAAAATTTCACAATGACATTAACATTTTTGTCTAAAATTGTATATTTTAGCAAGGAATGCAGTTTTTGCAAGACAAGGTTTCTACTACAACAAAGGATGGATGAACTGGTTAATGCAACATTGACAATAGATAATAATGACATAGTCTGAGTTACAACATTCACAAAGTAAGTTACAGTATATATAAATTATTTAAGCAATCAATATAAGTGCATCAATTAAAATTGAATAGTTACAATAAATATCTATTATTTTTTCATCAACTTAATAAGCTAATTAGATTAGCTGGCGAATATCATGTGCAAAATATTTTGAATCACCTCTATTCTTTGGCAAATGTGGTTATAAATCAGCAGATATTATTTAATTCATTATTTTATCAGCAGATATTACTTTTTCTGATACACATAAATTGTTAATTTATTAATCCTATCCATACTTCCCAGTGGGTGGGGGAGTTTAAGGCTCCCTTCCACAACTTTACTGTGAATTTTAAATTAACAAATGGAGCAATGTAAGCTTCTGTGACTTTTCCAAAAATGCTTTAGAACTGTTAGTGCTAGATGAATATTCATTATTGTTTGAATTAAAAATTGTTTATAATATTTATTTGATGATGAATTTAAGGTGTGCATATAAAAAAATATTCTGATTAATATCTTATCTTTATAAAAGTATGTTTAATATATTTCTGTTAGATAAATATATTTTAAATAAAAAATATGACAATTTCCAAGCCCATTTTGATCATAGAAACCATATAGAAATATGTATTGAATATAATACCAAATTTAATTAAATTAAAAATGTAATTACTTTTTAATATACATATTTTTAACAAATTTTGATAAGAAAAACAAATTAGAAAAGAAAAAATATTAATCTATTAATCTCATGTGGCAAAATTGTTTTTTAAAATTTCAATTTTCCAACTAAACCAGATAATAATTAAAGAAAAACTTTTTGTTGAAGGTGTTATATGTTTATTCAATAACGAAGAAAGCAAATCTGTGATATATAAGCAAGATCAAGAAATAATTAATACATGGATATATAGATATTAGATATAATAGATAAAAAATAGAATATAAATGACTATTAGTCATAAAAAATAGATAGATATAAGAAATAGTATATAATAATGGATATGAAACCTAATATTAAAACTAAGTGATATGTAAAAAGTAATATAATAATAATAGTTAATGAAGTGTCAAAGACTCATAATGTGATAATAATGGATATTAAATATAACTGAAAGCATTAATAACTTCATATATTTATATATTAATTACTATATAAATATATAATAGTGGTAAGTGGAAATGTTATAAAATATTTAGATATTAGTGTCCAAGCTTATCTACTCCTTAGTGACCCCTTTCTTTATAATTGCCTTTGTGTGCAATTTTACTTCTGTGAAAATAGGCTATTATTTACACAAAAATTTTTCTTAATATTATAATTGGTCAATGTCATTGACATGCAAACACTAGCCACTTCTTTGCATTATTAGCTTTCTGATGCCTCATTCTTGTTTACAAAGCTGGTATATTAAAGTGCAATAAAATTCAAAATTGATAGCTATTTGTTTTTCATCACACTATACAAGCATTTAGTTAGTAAGCAATAGTAAATAATATTACTATAGAAGTAGGTATAGACTTCTCTTTAGCGACATTTATGAGGAATGAATAATGTAAATTATTGCATAATATTATGTATATTTGCATTTCACAATAACAAGTAACTAGAATAAAAGTTTATATTACTATATTATTAGCTGGTAAAGATGCAATGCTTTTACTTCATTTTTATAATAGTATTAAAATTTGTATATATGCATGTATATTTTTATGTAAAAATAAAATTTCAAATTTTTAGATTATTATTTTAAACATATATCACTTCATGATTAAACACAAATAATAAAGGAATTGGTAGTAAGAGAAATCTGATTTTGTAGACTGATATATTATAATTACAAAAGTTATAAATTATTAATACTTTTGTTTGGATCTCAAAAAATCATAATTTTAGAGGCTAATTTAAATTCTATTTACCCATTCAAGGTTAACATGTCTTAAGTATAACAGATATCCTTTCAATATTACACACAGATAATAAAGGTATTGGTAACATGAGAAATCAGAATTTATAGATGTAGATATATTAAAAATAGAAAATTATGATTATTCTTATCTTTATTTGGATCTCAAAAAATCACAATCTAGAGATATATTTTTTGATTATTTGCTGTATTTTTAATCTACTTAATGTTTAAAGAATACAATTCTTTAATTTCTTCTTCTTATTTTTATAGTTTTTAATGTGACTATGAATCAGGTTCTGAGTTGAAAAATGGTCATAAATCCTGGTATAATCATGTGCATGCAGCTGCCATGGAAAAAGTGTAATTAAATATAATATATATATGATTTGTTTTAATAATTATGTATGCTTTATTTATTATCTTTGCTTTAGTCTTAACTTGAATTTATTAAAAGAGTGTTAAAACACACTTAGAATGTATAAATAGATTAGTATTACAATTGGTTTGGCATTGGGAATTGGGGAGATTGTGCTTTGAGAAATATTTCTTATTTATTATCCTGCAGACTGTTTATATACAGGAATAATCATCCCAAATAATAAATCATTCAGTAAATCTAATAAATAATGGTCTATTTTGAGAAATTCTTAAAATAAAGAATAGTGAATCTACTGCCTGTCTAGGCCTGGTGGAACTGCTAGCATGCTAGTGGTATTCAATATTATTAATATCATGATTTATATTGTAATTTTATTTGTATCTTCCATAATCACACTTATTCCTTTTTAGATAGATAGTATATCAGGCCAGTACATAATCACGGTGGGGCTAAACTAACTTTTAGTCGAAGAAAATTGAACAAGTGCAAACTAAGTTTTATTGGATACATCATTGAATTCTAAGTACTTTAAAATAAAAATTAAAAAAATTGTCG
>JAYRBW010116246.1:0-17539 GCA_036023295.1 Invenusta paracnida
AAGCCAGTGTAGTAAATACATCAATGTCTATAGTAGTTATAGCTTGATATCGTCTTATGTGGTGATAACTAGTGTCACAAAAAATATAATCATGAACAAGAAGAGACGTTGCATTGAGATCAGTAGAAATTACATGAGAAACAGTAGTATGATATATAAACACTAAAATATCTCGAAATTATAAAAATTTCATCCAAACCGGAATCCATCCAAACTGGACGATTTTAGATGCATTGAGCATGTCTGGTTTAGCCGGTCTAGACTTTACATCTAATTTACAGACATTGTCAGTCATTTATGATCTCATCAAGACAAAATGCAATATTTATTAAAGGAAATCAAACCTGAGCAAATATGGCCTTGATTACCAATTTATAAAAAATGTATATTTATTCAGTTTATTCAGTTTATTTTTGTCATGGTTGTATGAAGCTTCATTTTATCAGTTTTTTGTAAGACATAAATACAATAGGAAATGTTTTTAATTATTTCTTGGAAATAGAAGAAAACAATAATTCTATACAAAGTGATTACCCTTCCATCAAAAATATCCAATTCAAAGAACCATTAACAACTGAGTATATTCAAAATAAGATTTCCAAAATACTTCAAAAAATTCAAATAAGAAAGTCAACTAGGCAATACAACTCTTTAAACAGTGGCTTAAATCAAAACAGTCTAGTTGAATTGAACAGTTAATTTTCATTTTGTCTAAAAAATACTAGCACTAGCTATATATTTAAAATTAAAAGAAAAGCTCATATATTATTGGCATCATAATTTCTGAAATTAGCATCAGGTTTTGTGGAATTGGCATCAGGTTTTATATACACCCCTGGTCAAAAGTTTCACCACACCCTAATAGTTCTGACATTTTCATCTAAAAAGTTGAATATTTTCATTTTTTGAACTAGTTCCCAGTTTCTGCATGTATTATTAGTGCATTAAGAGCTGCATGAGTATCAATCAATGAGTGGTTGTCCTGAAGAAAACTGTTTCACGTTCTCAAGGGATGGGAGAGAAAATGAGGAGGGTCCTTAAGGACTATGTTCACATTCTCATGAGATGGAAGAGAAAATGTACAAATTTTCAGTATCTGGTGGGGCCTCCTTGCACTTGGTGCTCAACATTCTTAACAGGACTCTGTCCTCTCTTGCTGTGCAGGCTTTCAGACATCCAGACCTCCTATCTCTGTCCTTGACAGAATCTGTTTTGCATTGTTTGGAGAGTAGGTGCTGGATTATCCATCAATCCATGTTGAAGTCATCAGCCAGCTGAGTCACTGCAGTCTGTCTCTTCATACAAAATGATGATTTGAAGTTGCTAATCATAACCAAGGCATCTTGGCATCTTCAAAGAGCAAAATGAGTGCACTCAGAAAAATTTAATAATTTAAATGTATCTCAGCAGAATCCCAGGGTGTCCAATCATAGGCTACCACTGCCAATATGAATAAGCTGTGATGCAGGTCAAAATTACATAATTAACTTCTACTCTTACCTCAAATGTTGTTGGTGTCTTAATTGCTCATCTAAATGTTTATGTAGTCTTAGTCACATGCCTTGCCAGTCTGCTCAGAAAGAGAGATACAATAGACTACTCAATGCAGGCTGGCTATGTTGACACAATCCATAACTAGAGGAGTACCCACAGAGACGAGTTTGTTTGGACACAACGGTTTTTATTGCATAATTCTACAATCTTTCTGGGGTACTGGTGAGCAATTACAGGTAAGAGAAATTGACAGAGTGAAAATTGATGATTGCAATTAGGGTGCATCAAAACTTTTGACTGCTGTGTATTGCCTCTTTTATCTAAATCGTTCAGTAGATTTAAAACTTCCCAAATAAATCTTTATAATATTGATTGTTTTTAAGATCTGATTTGTAGTAAATCAAGTTTGTAAGATTTTTCTGTTGACATCAAAGTAGTTAAAATAGTTAGGATTAGAGTATAAATAAGAATTCTCTCTAAAATAATATTAGAAAGGATAAACTAATATCTATGGTTTTTCATTGTGGATATTGAGAGCCATAACTAACATAATGACAGATTTGAGTCATGGTTGCAGTGTGTCTATATATACATGAATTTTGCTTCCATTCATGAATATACTCAAATATACATTAATTTCGTCCCATATATAAGATTTTTTCTGTACAATTTTTACCTTTTTACCTTCTGTACAAGTTTTACTTTTACCATATGTCCTGCAATTAAATACTTTGTAAAATATTTAAAATTATTTCTATTTTAATAATTTTAAATTTTTAGGGGTGTTTGTTTACCACAAATCCTAAAATTAAAAATAGTAAAATTTAAAAATAATAGTTATTGCTAAGTCATACTTCAGTCACAGGAAGCTATGTGCCTGTGGCATGCTGAGCTGTCATTATGTAGGCTTGTATATATTGTTAAGACAATGTCTGAATGGTAAGAAAACTTGAATCCTACAAGTCACCACTAAAAGCCAAACTGAAAGCAACATCAAAGGTGTCCTGGGTTTGGCCCCAGTTGTCCCTGCTCATGGTCAGCCACATCATCATGCACCTGTGCACACCACACAACCCATTTCCCTCACAGAAAGAAACCAGATGTAATGCAGGGCATGTACAACATCCAGTTAGGCCACTACATGTCTGAAGCTGGTGGACCTCACTGGCATGTAATGATTTTGGATGAAGATGGAAGACAATAGAGTTCACTTAGTCTGATAACTCTGCAAAATAATATTCACAAGTATGCCAGATCAATAAAAATGTCCATCTACTCTGACAACACTTAGTCATCAAATAAAATGTAATTGTCAATGCAAGAACAAATAGTAATGAAATTGCCATCCATCAACTATTTTTACCATTGAAAATCCCACTCCAAGACTATTGATGCATTGATTATTTCTCTTCCAGCAATGGGAAGTGTAGTGCCAAATTTAGAAATTTACAATGCAATATCCAAATTCATCCCAGTCAAATAAATTAAGTAGGTAAGCTAACATAACCAAAATAATAATTAGACAGGCTAACTGACACTGTTAATATTAACCCTTTCTTTATGGCAGCATAGTTCGATTTTGGTTCTATGAAAACCAGCTATACATTTAAGAAAAGATAATTCTTAAATGCTATTGGTCATTTATACAGATGCCATATACATTTATACAATAACAACTTCTATCCATTGTTAGCTTCTTTTCTGTTCTTGCTTACAACACTGGTATATTATAGTGCATGAAAATTGAAATCTGACAGCTATTCATTTTCATCACAATATAAGCAATAGTTATTAGTTAAATTAGCTATTATACTATAGAAGTATAGACTTTTAAATTCAATTGAAGCTGGGCAACCAGTAATTTAATTCAGTCTGACAGCAACCAGAAATAGGAGACTGGTTGCCCAACATAGCAACCCCTGAGAGAAGTTAATGTCGAGCACTGCAGGTGCTGATTTTCTTAAAATTAAACAGTGAAAATGGTGTGCATTATTTGTACCCAATGTTCTGGCAAACCTGGGTTATGTATTGGCCAATGTTGGACCAAACACCATTAAGGGTAATTAAGTTATTTAAATGCTTACTTGACGGTTTTTCAACCATTCTGTAGATTGATGGGACAGGTCATTCTCTTCATAAATAATCTGTGTCACAAATATAACTATACATATATATATATTGTTTGTTTGTTTGTTTGTTTGTTTGTTTGTTTGTTTGTTTGTTTGTTTGTAATAAATACATTTTTATATTCTTTTCTTATAATACAATGTGTAACTTTGGATTTATACTGTGTTAAAATTACTAACCTATTACTACACTGTAAAAATATATATATATAATGTTCACATGAAAGTTAAAATGGTAAGAATAGAATATAATTATATTTACTATAAAGTTTACAGACGAAAACGTGATATACCAAATATACAAAAGGCCAAAATTAAAATTTCAAAATATCATTTTTTTTTAATAACTTGTTTTATTCATTCATATTACATTTTTGCATAGGTTTGATATTTATTACATACATAAATATTGGCTGTATCCAAGAAAATTGTTGTTTCTGTAGTATCCAGTATCTAATAAGCTAATAATATATATTTATAATATTAGGTATTTACAGCATCAATGTGCAAATCTAGCTATATTTTTTAAATTGTATTTTAATTACCCATCAAATAAGTTGACATATAACCCATGCTTAAAGGGTTAACTAATATTTTCCACTGTTGTTGTTAAATCACTATATAAGTTTCCAAATACCTAATAATTAAAAACTAGAAACAAAAAAACCACATCTCTAATATTTGAAATAGGAGCTTATTACTGTATTTGGGTATGCAATAATTTTGTGTGTAGGTATATTCTAAAAAATGTAATTTTTATGCATAATATATATTATATTTTTATTATATTGATAAAAATATCCAATGATTACTAAATTCAATCTAGTTTGAAATGTTACATGTTTTATTAATAAACTGCTGGCAGTCAAATGGTGGCGTCCAAATAAATTATTTTGGGTTGTTTTAATAATAATATTTTGAATTTAAAATTTAAAGTTATTTTTAAGTAAAAACTTGAATTGTTGTAAAAAGTTACAAGAAATAGTGTATCAATAATTGTATAACATATTTATAAAAAATGGTATCCATGTATACCTAAAATTCATACAAATACTTCAATACACTCAATTTTAATTCCATACTTAGGTATACTCATATGTATTTCATCTTTTAGATGTACATGTGTACCTTGTTTTTTGTATACTTCAAAAAATTTATATTGAAATTAGTCATTTTCATTGTCCACATATTAATCCTTCATAGTACTTAATCTCGTATTTCTTTGTAATGTATATGTTTTATATATTTAGCATATATTCTTGTTATATTTATGGTTAATATATGTATGATCCCTAAAGGGCAGTCTACAAAGGAGAAGTAAGATGACTCCTAACTTCTATGGTCTGAATGTGTTCTTTAGACAACCTGTGTTATTTATACATCCTAAGCAGTTTCAAGTGAAGTAAAATGATCTGCAGAATTATTGACAAAATAGCATAAAATACTGTTTTGGAACATGTACTCTGTCTTTAGTATTTGTTCAAAAAACCACCTGTTACAAGTATGGTTATCATATTTTTGTGAGTATCAATCGAAATAATAAAACTTCTTTATAAACACTTTTTCTGGTATACTCAAATGTTTTTGTACAAAAAAGCATGGATACCCTGTATAAATTTAATTATAATTATTGAATACTGGAAAACTATTTGATACTTGTTAAATCTTATACTTTCAAAGATTTTATTTAGACTAATATATTATTTGGATTTTATAGTATTGTTAAAGAGAAAGAAAAAATCTGTTCACTCTGGTTATAGAATGGACTATATTTTAAAAGAATTTATTTAAAAATAAACAATAAAGGTTTCCATTTAAAGTGTTGTATTCAAGTAAAAAATTACAAAATAATAATTATTTAATAAGATCTAATATATATATATATTTCCAGGATAATAAAAATACTATATATATATAGAAAAATTAAAAGTTATTTAGTCGAATAAAAAATATAGCAATCTAGACAATTATGTTATATGTTTAGCCCAATCCCAACCAAAAGAATTTCTCACCATATTACAATATTTCATTCAACTGTAAGGACGGATATATCCATCCATTCTTCATCAATTAGTATCTGAGATTAGTGTCTCAATGGATCAAGTATTCCTTACATGCTCACTATAACATCAGTTTGCTTTTACTTTTATTGTTCCTTAGTTTGGCTGATAGTTTCCAAACATATTACATAACATCTATTATGAAACTATCACTGCAAGAGTTGATATACCTAAGAGTCCCATTTCATGCAAATATGTACTTTTTTATGAATACTTATATACTAAATATGGATCTGACATTGTTGTATTTTATTTATAATATCCTAATTATGTTATTACATATGCTTATATACCTAATCAAATGTATTTTTACTTCTTGTTCAGTTATATTAAAATTAGATGAAATTAAATTAAATTAAATTAAATTACACAATAATGCTACTAAAGGAGGCTGCAATGTAACAACAATGAAAATCTTTAATAACAATGAGAACTGGTTATTGTAGGTTTATACAAAAGATCTAATATGTTAAATATAATGATGCCAAATACAATGATAACAATGAGCACTCACTTATTTACACTAAATCGTATACCAATGTAGAGTAAATAAACTCTTAATCTGTAAACATCATTTCAAAAGTAAAATTCTTATGAGTGATCACAAGATGATGTTGAGAAATGTTATGAGTAGGTATAATGCTTTGATGGATATATCCGCCCTAAGGTAGGGCTCGAGTTATTAAGTATTGTCAAATTACAATATTGTTGTATTGTATCGAAATATTTTTAGTAATAAGTTTAATAAAATATATCAGGATATACATTTTGAAATATCTAAAATCAATAAATAATTATGAATACTGTTATATATTACCATAATTATAACTAGTAAATATCAAGTCATTAGCTAAATGCTCTGATTTTTTAATATGAATCATTACTTTTTGTAGGTATTGAAATCAGCATAAATATGACATTTTTAATATGTGCGATTTGTTAATTGGTTTTGGATATTCAAACAAGTGTTCATTATATTTTGTAAAGTGCTGATGATATATTATAATATAACAGAATACATAAAATGTGACATTAAAAGAAACAAGTCAACATTAATAAAATTATAATTAATTTGTTAGAAAAAATATAGAAGGTGTTATAAGGGTGATTGAAGGGCCTAGAATTCCTGAGGCATTGAAACTAACCTTTGTTCTATTATATAAAAATATGATGTTTTTCTTATAAATAGTTTACTCTATCATCACCTTTTCCATTTACTTCATTGTATACTCATTTAAAATTTGAATGAGCTGTTTTACCTGCAGCTCACTTCAAATGAATTGTTCTGAACTAGTCAATCAGAGTCTGTTAGGTGACTTCGTTTTTAACTATGAAAACTGGCAACCATTTAATTTTGGACATTGATATTTTTGTGAAAACATACCTTTTTTTAATATACCACAATATTATAACAACATTATTTACTCTAGATTTGAGGGCTAACAATATGTTAGTGCTTTTTGGCAGCTGTTCTAAGCCTCCTCTTCAGCATTTATTCTTTGTGACTATAACAAACTAATGTTTTTTTAACCTTGCAACCATTTATGGCTTTAAAGAATGCATGTCCTCACAAGGCATTGAAAGTTTGGAAAAACTTATATTTATATATAAACACTGTTATTTAAGCAAGTGTTCCATTCATTCAGACTATTTAGTAATTTGCTACTGAAGTAGTATAAAATACCTGACCTATGTTTTTTTGTCCCTGTATAAGTATTGAACAAGGCACTAAGCAATTCGGCCGGCTTATCTTTATGGCAACAGAGACACATGCCATATTGACCAAAGTGTCTTCTATTCCAATGACGTACATCGAACATGCATATAGATTCCATTTGTTAAAAGCTGTTTCTTGAAGATGGGGAAATTGATAGCGGTAAACACAAAGTATTGTGTCTATTTTAATATTTTAAAATAATTTGGAAAATTTGAATAAGATTCTCTATCAATGGCTTTTGTATTTTACAAGATGACTGCACTTCTTTTACCTCGAGTATACTTTTTTTTTTTATATATATATACATTTAATGTCTATCATAATATTATAGAGGTTAGACAGTATAACACATTTTTTAAAGAGTGAAACTTGATAAAAAAATATTCATATTCTGGAACATTCTGTAAATGTTTAGTATATATCGCATCCATTAAGTTGTCATGTATGTTTTATTTTGATAACTCTATATGAAATATAATAGTCAGCTTAAATCCATTACAAAATATTCGTCCTTTATCTGTTAGTCTTACAAATTAATTGCTTTTAATAATAAATGTACTCAAATCATTTCGATTGTATAAAGGTATTTGTTTACTGCCTTTAGTTGTTAAATTTAAAATACCACGGAAACAATAACAGCAAATTAAATGTTTCAATGTACATTAATTTTTACTAATTTTGTTATTAAAATACACTAATTGAATGAAATACATTATTATCGATCGAAAGTTTGTTTTAGTTCTTCTACACATGTGATTAGTTTCTCACAAACTAATGTCTCATTTTGTAACTGCTTTCAATTGTGTTTACTAATTTTATATTTCCAACGTAACTAGGTGTATTATCTTATTTAAATTTTCTCTGTGTAAATTATTGTTAACAAATCTTCCTTGTAAAATGTATATTTTTATTTAAAATATTTAATTTTTCTTAGGGTTGATAATTTAAATATCCATACCTAGTTTGTTGGTTTGATTCATGCAGTATAATATGTTTTACTTTTTCATTATTATATTTTACTGTTATTTAAGTAGACAGAAACATTAAAATATAAATTAATAATTACATTTAGTTGAACATCACTGTTCCTTTTATTCCTCCATCTTCATCACTTCAAGAAATAACGCAGTTGATTTATATATATATAGTTTCGAATAATAGACTGCTAATTAACTTTAAAAATGTATTAAAATTAAACATTTATATAGCAATGTATAGATTTATTTAAAGTATGCTGTCTTCCTACGCGGTTTATATACTTTTCACACCACATTATTTTTTAATTAAGTAGATATTTTTGGTATTCTTGCTGATTATCTTCAATCTTTGAGTGTGTGTGTGTCCTAATTATGCTGTCATTTTATTGTCTGTCAAATTGTTTCAGTGTGATCCATTTGGCACTGAAGTATTAAAGCTACAGTAATTAATGTCATTGTCTCGATTTGTCCTGACAGATAAATTGTATTTTTCTATTGCTATTTCAGACACCAACTACAGAACGCGATAGTCTCTTTGTTTTTACTGTGTTATTGGCCACTGATGCGTGTTTTATTACCTTAACTGGATAACATTTAAGTAGTATTAGTGGAAATATTGAATGCTTCAAAATTAAGTGAGATATAGAATGAGTAAGAGTTGTTTCCATCAGTTGTCAATATGTTTGTCAATTCCACTGTGTTATTTGTTTGCTTTTTGTGCAAGTACACGATCAATTACCTTTCAGTCTTTGTTTAATGATTTTTAATCTATAATATTTACAGTTATCGACTGCGTTTATAATGAATTCAAAGGTGTTTTAAAATGATATTCCAAATAACCAAGTGGGTGTATATAAAATTTCTACTCTGTGCATTATATTTATTCATTGTGTGAAACACTAATTGTATTTTATTTCGCGCGATTATATGTAATATGAATTCCATACCTATTCCATATAACATTAATGAACAGTAACTATGTTAAATGTCATTCATTTTGCACTCCATAGAACAGATGTAACTATTCTTTTGCCTGTATAATGTAACTATTAATAATTTGACATCATTATTTTAAAGTATTTATTACTCTGATCAGATATAATACCATTGATAACAAATATTAAAATATTGTGTAATTTGTCTAAAATTGAGTTGTATGTCTCGAATGTTAGACATTCGAATTATTTTTAAAATGTATGCTTTTCATTTATATATAAGTTTATTTGTGTATATTATAAACTGTGTAAGTATATTTGTAACACTTGTCAAATAAAATTTAGAAAGTGACTTTAAAATATATTATGCCTAGTATTAATATATTTATATCTGTATATTTATTAAATACTGCAATAATTACAAGTGTATCATTTGATTATAATTTCACTTTTTGAAATACAGTCATCGAAATATTTTAAAACGTTTAATTAATTAACATTTTAAATTTAATTCTCAATCATACGCCTTGTTAAATTGGGATGCCTACTGTTAGGTTTAGACCTAGGTTTATGTTCTATTTTATAAGTTAATAATAATGATTTTGATCTCTTGCTAATGTATTATTTCTTCCATTTGCCGTAACATGTGTGTTCACATTCTTTCACTTAATATATAGCATTCCTGTATGTTTTTGCATAATTTTATAATTGATTTTTAAATCAACACTCATAGTTTAAAAGTCTCTAAAATTGTATTAACAGACCCTATCGATATTATTTACATATTTTTCTTTACTTAAGAAGTTACTGTTATATTTCTTTGCTATTAGAAAAGAGTGTGTTAAATTGTTTGAATATACATATAACCAACATTTATTTAAATAGTTTACTATAATTCTATTTTCTTAATTCCAAAACGCAGCATATGTCACAAAATGTGTGAAGTATTGTATACTATAGATTAGCTATTGAGAGAAAAGATATTTGAACAAAATTGGTATTCAAAAACATATATTGAACGGTTTTATGTGTACACAACTTAATTTCGTTGTTTCATACAATCGTTTTACGAATAATTAAGTGATTTCATAAACAGTTTGTATATGTTACGCTTTATTGTTGCAAATGTGTGTTTTGGGTCTCCAATTACATACTAACTTACCTGGCTTTATGTGACTTGCATATACACATATATCAAAGATTGCTGTGCATTATTTGCGAGGAAGTGCAGTCTCTACAGAAAGACGAGTGACAACTTTTTATTTCATATAAATTTTTAGACCCCCCAAAATTTGGGTCGTATAGTTAGTACTGTGTTATATATATATATATTAAAGATATTCTGCACATAGCTCTCTCCTTCCCGTTTCTCTGCGCTTTATTATGGTATAGTGTTTATATATACACATATAAATAGTTAGTAGTCGGATTGAATAAATGTG
Organism: Invenusta paracnida; assembly: GCA_036023295.1. Classification (NCBI taxonomy): domain Eukaryota; kingdom Metazoa; phylum Platyhelminthes; order Proseriata; family Coelogynoporidae; genus Invenusta; species Invenusta paracnida. The sequence continues at coordinate 10,752 of JAYRBW010116246.1, forward strand.
GTATCATGATATAGAATTTATTTTTAACTAGTCATTTGTATAAATGTAACAAATTAGCAGGTGAATAATTCGGGGAATGACATAAATAGGACAGTCAACCGTCCTTAGTAGTTGCAATATTCTGCACGCATTGCCAATGATTTCTTTCTAATAAATACGCATAGACATGTCTCTGTATGTATTAATAGTATAATATATATATACGTATATTAGAAATAAGTGTGCTTTCTGAGAGAATAGAGTGTATACAGAGCAATATTTGCAGCAGGCTAAACCACTGTGGCCGGCCTAAGCTTAGTGTCTTGTGATGTTTTCGAGAGAGGGGTAGGTGACCTAAAATGTCTCCAAATTTTCGGTAGTCTCCCCAGACAGTCTAGCAATTTATATATGCTAAATACTGTATATATCCATAGTACCGATGCCCCTAATAACTGTATAATCACTACTCTTAAAATGCACATATGCTCTTAAATGAACACTGGCAGTGTACAATCTACAGGTGCTAAACATTATATTATGTATATATAAAGTCACCAGTTTTGTCTTGACTACTTTTTATTTTTCTCTGAGATCTTAATTCTGGACAGTATATTATGTACATGGATAATATCCATTCTCGTGCACACATACAAATATATACTTTTAAATGCAGGTCCATTACAAAGCTGTTTCATTTATAGTTTCGATTCATCTCTTTATATGACTGTCCCTAACATTCTTTCCCTTGTTTCGTACTACCATTCTAATAATATATTTAGTATATATATATATATCTAAATACTTACATTGGTACGATATTTTATAGTTTCGGTATATATGTAACTTGTGGCCGCTTAAAAAAATACTTATGTAGGATACATCGTTAAATGCTTTAGAAATTATACAACAACTGCCTCTTGTATTATTTACTAATACATAGTTTAAACAATTGTAAACAAAACGACAATAACTTCTTTATAGCATTTCATTATTAGTCTGTATGACTACCTTACTCATTAGATAAGAATACACCTATTTAAAAAATATTTGTTTATGTCACTATTATTACAATTTTAAACTATATCACCAGGTGCATATCAAAATATCTTTGTCGGCATTTATTCTGTAAATTATAATGTGTTTTTCTTTTCTTAATATAATGACTTTTGATTGGTATTCTCTCTCTCCCGTCTCCCTTCCCATCTCTTCAGGACATATTTTGGCTGGTATCTTTCTGTTGTAACTGTATTCAATAAGCCTACACGGAGTCAACTGTGTCATTTGTCAGCGGTATACAATGTTCAATGCAAGTATGTTTAGTCGTATTATCCTGTTCCTATATTATATTTAGCAATGTATTATATGTGTTATTGTTTTGTTTTTTTATTTGGTAACAGGTAAGACACTTAGCATAATTGTTTAGCTCCTTTGAACCATGCGGAAGATATCTTTACATCTATTGTATGCATAGAATTGAAAGGCCTCTTTTTCATAAACGAGCTAAATACACTATAACCGCTTAAGTGCGTGTTGTTATCCCAGTGCCTACATGTGCACAATTAATTCGTTATCTGATGATACGACGATTATTATATCTCCTATACAATGCACACTCCGTATTACTTTTATGATTCAGTTACTAAGGTGCAATATTAATATATCATCCAAAATTTTGTTTTTAGTTTGGAGAGATGGGCAATCTGTGTCTATATTTGATTTTGTATGTATATATATGCAGGGAGGTGTGCATTGATAGTCTTTTGCAAACATAATGTGTGCTGCAATATTTTTGTACGTGCGCTCTCTTAGTACTATTAAGTGTCATCCTATTTGTTTATATTGGCAAGGGAACCCTGTCCGTGAAATCTGTAGACGCTACCTGCAACTATCGGGTTAGGGAGATATATGTATAAGGAGTGGGGTATGTATGTGTGATTTATTTAAATATTTCCCATTTTACAAACATTCCAGTACTTGTGTCTAGATATACGGATATAGTTTTTTTTTGGAAGTCAACTAATACATCGTTTTCATTACCACAGTAATAGAGGAAACAGGTACATGCATGTCATGGCACAGGTATATATCCGCTAAATCAACACACATGTAGGCACTGTACACATTTATCCAATGGACCCTAGCCTCAATCCATGCTACACATTTGCCTCTCGTCGACCCTTGCTGTGTTGAGGTCAGGATTCAGTTTTTCTCGCTCCAGATTCAATTTGTTTAGAAGGGAAGAATTACGTTTACTGGTCCACTGTCTTGATGAAGGTTATAGGCAAGGCAATGATTGACTTGCTTCAATCCGTATTGTATGTCACAGTTAACAAACATCCCTTCCGTAATTTTATATAGGCTCATGCCGAAATTTGTCTATACACTTTACATCGAGATATGCATTATCCTGTGCTAATATTGCAACTTAGTAGTATGTAGTATCTCCCCTTATTAAGTTTGCTATCCCATCTATGCATCCTTTTATATCTGTACTTTGACTAGATATATATTTATAAGGATATATTTGTTGGTGTATATTCATTCACCTGCTCTTTCGATACACCAGGCTAAATACGAATAGGCCAGAATTACTTGTTTTATATTCAATATGCAAATCATCATCATCTGCCAACCATCATGTATATTGATATCTTATTGCTGGATGTCCTTATATGAAGATTGTATGCACTTTATTATTTATTCTACTGTAATATAGGCATTAAATTTAAATTATTTGAGTATGTATTTAGATGCTTATATTGTTAACAAAATAGACCACGTGTCGCAGATTTTTAAATTTAAAGTAATTTACAGCATATTTTAATAATTATAATGAAGTTGTCCTATATTATCCGACATTGTCTATTTAAAAGTATTGAATTGCTATTAGCCAATGCATATAATAAAGTTAGGTATATCGATTTATTATAATTTAACTGACGTGTGTCAATATGGTAATCTAAGAACAAGATTAATAGCTTGTGCACAGTGCTATATATTATCATAAGAACTATAACAATACGAAGTAGTGGAATTCAACATATCCTTCATTTTGAGATGGCATATATACATGTAATTATAGTTAATAATTGAACGTAGTATTATTATTGTCGAACAGGCCTATCTGCCGTCTTAGTTCCAAGCGGTCGACCGTCCTGCCATGTGTTCTCAATTAACTCCGATTCACACCTTTCTATGTCGTGTACGCGACATACTATTTTATTAATGATAACACGTTAGTATTATACTCTACTTTCTAGATGTAAGACACTTGGCATATGTTATACTTTAACAAATTAGAGTAGCAAATACTCCAGGAGTTGTTGAGATTAATAAAGGTACCTAAACACTGGACTACATTGTAGACATTGATATCATAAACCGATTCAATCAAGTTATTTTTTCGCTAAGCAGTCTTTTTTTAAACAGTTGTCTAATTATTATTGATCATTTGATTTTTTCTTGTAAAACTTTTACTTATATTAGTTTTTAAAATAAGTAAAACATGGTTAATTGAGCTGTTTTAGAATTACAATAATAACTTAGTTGTTTGTTTTGAAAGTCTAATATGTGAGAGAAACTATTTTTGTTTATATGTATAATGTATGTATATTGCGATAAATTTTCGTATTTAATGTGTGGTCTTGGGATATATTCGTTAATTGTTTATTATTTACATTATAATCTTGTATTAGTACGGGAGTTACTTCTGAAAATGATTAAAATTTGAGCACAAAGGTTTGTTATGCTCCATGAATTGCTGCTCACCTATGATTGAGAAATATGTAATTCTTGTATTGTACAACCAATCACTAAATGAGATATTAACATTTTAATATATTTTTGCCATTCTATTTTCTTAAGAATACGGCTATCATATTTTTGAGAAAATTATAAAATTAATTTTTAAATGATATATTTTACATCATTTAAATTTTCCACGTATATTTCATACATTTGAAACAAACTTAAAATACATCAACCTTTTTATACAGTTTTCAAATAGATTTTAGAGCATCTATCAAACCGTTTTATAGATTTAAGTCAAAATTATGGTAGAACCTTAATTTAAATGCACGGGAAACTATATAATTTAGTTGGTGTGTCTGGAATGTCTTTCGGCATGACACATTCAAATGATTTTATCAAAAATGTGATTTTTCCAGAAAATCAGAGCAATTTCATAGAAATCGCTATATACCCTTTAATATGGGAAAATAGTAAAATGTTATTATCTAATTTTATGACTGGTTGTATAATACAAGAATTACATATTTTTCAATCATAGGTTAGTAGCAATTCATGGAGCATAACAAACCTTTTGTGTTCAAACTATATAGGTGGTATTATTTAATAATAATTGCTTCTAACATTCAGGTTATGAACAATGTTTTACTAGAAAGTATGAAATTTGTATACTTTGACTCGTGTATTCCGTTTAATAATAATAAATGCTTCTATTTTCCTTAATAATTTCTTTTTAGTTAAAGGTCACAGTTTAGTTGTCAATTTTTCATGCTCCAAGCTTAAATCTTAGCTGTCGTCATTCCACGCAGCCGAATTACTAGGAAATTAGTCATTTTCTTCGGTTATTGAACAGGTACCAATACAACGTATTTATATATAACACAGATATTATATAACTTTATACTTGTTTGAAGATAGAGTGATTGAATTTGTTCACAATATCAGTCACACTTTTCAAGCTCCATCTGGCATCACTATACGTCATATTCATTGCTTCTCTACTGCATAATAGACAAGCTAAGTATGTCAATGCAGTGCGTCTTTTTCTCGCTTATAATATCAGAGTATTAGTTAGTTCGTTGTCTTTGTTTTGCCCTCTATCTTACTCTCTGAGTCTAATTAGATGGGCTGCTGAGTAAGTAGATAACCGGTTGAATAAGTGGTCGCGACTCCTCAGTCACTTTTAGTAGACTACACTTTCCTGTGCTTTTCTCAGTCAAGAAGGATTTTAGTATAGGAAAGGAGGGATTTTTCGGCAATTCGCCATCTACGTATATCTATATTAATTTGTTGACTAAGCATGAATATATTTATTGCACGAAACAAAGAATAATTCTCGTAAGTCCTAGTTGGTGTTAACTTGCCTCGAGCTGTTCAACATACATTCTTCTAAGCTTCCCCTTCGTCTTCTCGGTATTTATTGACTAGCCCTCCGTTTTATTTTTTTTCTGGAGAGCCAAACATATCGGTAAATTTTCTGGAGATTATACCTACCTTCCCGCTATATTATGCTTCTTATGGTGAATCATTGGTCACGAAATCTCCTCCTATTCACTTCTCTCTGACTGGAAAAGTCAATTATATAATACTGTCTACAATAATTGTGTAAAAGAGTCCAAATACTCTTTCCATTTGTGTGTAAATATAACCCTATTTACAATCATTATGTAGTATTTTATGGTGTCTATTTCCCAACTAAGTTTTATTGTCAACCATCAGGCATGCCAATAGAAAGGTTGGGGGTGAGGGTAACAGTAAATCGCTTTCCCAGTTAATAGTAAATAGTTATCATATAAACCATTGTGTTTTATCAAATATATAGCTAGGTACACTGGATTTCCCGTTGGTTTTCCTGCTTTTTTTTTGCATCAATGTCGACTATTTATTATTTAATACAAGTGGCAGCATGAGAGGCGAACATATTCTTTTCCCTCTTGACTTTCATGATATATCCAGGAGCTATTTACAGCTTCTGGGAGTCCACTAGACTCTATATTAGTTGCACTGAAGAGTTGAGAGGGGAGGAGCGGTTTGCAAAGCCCGCCTTCATCTCATCTTCCCTCCATTCTCTGAATAAACAGGAGTATCGATGCCTCATTGAACGTTTTCGTTTCTCCATTATTTCCACTTTCTTGATTACGATGCCTGTTTAACTAGCTATCTTTTTCGTGATGCAAATGCAGCGAGCGCCTCCGTTTATAATATATTACCTCTAGTATTCTCTCTCAAACTGTTATGCAGCCAGGCAAGCAGCAAGCAGATCTCATCGAGTCAGTCGAGGGGACTGTATATTAGTTTTTGTCTTTTCCACCCCTCTTTTCATCAGGTTGTCTTGTTTACTGCAATGGATGAATGCATGCCAGTGCTGGATGTCGTACTGCGACAATGTAGAGTTTTTACATATTTTTAGATAGAGAGAGTCGCTTCTTGTTATTCTCTCCCATCACTCTGAAGATTTGTAGAGAACAAAAGATCCAACGCATATATCTACATAGATAGTAGTGAGTGGAATGGACTCATAGTCTTGCTTCCTCCTTACTATTTAAGTACGTACATAGTCGCTGCAATATTGTAGAAAAGAGGAGTACTCTGACAACAAATTTCCTTTCCTGTTCTCAACTCTATTGACGCCGAACGTCTACTTGGCTGTCAACGAAATTGATATTTTCTTGGGGAGATTCCCATCTCGTCTTCTCTCTCTATTCCCTTTTCTTACCAGTGCCATCGGCAGCAAGAACCTGTATGAATACTCTTCTCTCTTTTCCTTCCCCGCCCTCTATTATTATTCCATATTATAAAATATTATTACATCGTCGAGGTTTTGTTGCGGTGTAGTCACCAGTGTCACGATGGTAAGTTATTGAACTCTCGCGCGCAATTTTACTCTTAAATAGACACAACAAAGCAGGGCAGAGAAAATGTTGTTTAGTTTTTTTGGCTCATATGTTATGTGAAGATAGGTAAGTTAATATACGAAGGTTAAAGGAGTGGGTTTACTTTGATCTCGACATCTTTGCCTAGTGAGCAGTTGTTCCTCAACCTGTAAAATACCTCCCCCCCCC
>JAYRBW010116257.1:0-17538 GCA_036023295.1 Invenusta paracnida
CTGCTGGACGCTCTGTCCTCAAACTCCGTGGGTTCGCCCCGGTTAGCCGCTCTGTTGGCCTCCTTATCGGCCCATTCATTACCCGGGAGTCCGCAATGTCCCGGGTAACTGCTGCTGCTGCTGTTGTGGCCAACCTGTCACCGCCCGGAGTCCATCCCCTGTTAAAAGAGATTGGTCCGGCTGGCAAACAGGCTCACCAAGGTCGGTGCTTGTGCTAGCACCAACAGGGGGGGGCTCCCCCCAAAAGTCTCCATCTGGGCAATGGTCAGCGCCGGGCATCTCTAGAGCCAGTGGGTCAGGTCTTCTGGCTCCTCCTTGCACCTCGTGCAGGTGGGGTCTGCTGTGGGGTTGACCACCCTGGCATACGCCGCAAGGTGCTGGCAGTGGCCCGACTGGAGCTGGGCAAGCACCACCATCTCGCGTCGATTCCTGAGGTCCACCACAGGCAGGCGGGGGAAACAAACATTTGACACATCATTCATGGGGAAAAGAGGGGAGAGGGGGGGCAGTAAGAAAAGAAAATGAGGCCCTGTCTATACCATAGACCTGGCGGACGCGCTCATGCTGCAGATTGTAGCAGAAAATGGACTTCCGGAGAGTGGCCCGCGCTGAGCTCCAGCTGAGGTGGTTCTGATCTACTTCCTCTAGAATGGAGGCCCGCCCTTTGAAGATCGACAGGTCCTCCCGGTTGGCAGCCCTATTTGCCTCTCTGTCCGCCCATTCATTGCCCATGAGGCCACAATGACCGGGCACCCATTACAGGAAGATGATGCCCTGGAGATTGTCCAGGTCATGTCTAATCCGGCTGAGAGAGAAACTTTCCTTACCATTTGCATGCCACAAAGCCTTCAGGAGAGCCTGGCTGTCGGTACAGGTGATGGTGTTGCCAATCCTGTTGCTGTTCTCCTTCAGCCACTCGATGGCCAGCTCCATCACCATGAGTTCCGTCTCGAAGGACAAAGTGAGCAGGCTACCCTTGCGTGGAGGATGTCCATGGTGGTAGGGCCGTCGGCTCTGCTGGTGGTGATGACAGCCGCACTGCCCCCTTTCATTGTACCGCCTTCCGCCAAGCCGTCCATGTAGATGGTGATAGTGGCCTTGTAAGCTTGGAGAGTAGAGAGGGCATCCAGCCTGAGGGTGTCGGCATCAGTGGCTTTAGTAGAGCTGCCTGCCAGGTTCCAGCAAATTCTCCACTCCCTGTTCTGAGCATTGCTCCACAAGGGGTCTTTAGAGTCTGGAATCTATCCGGATCAGATTTGGTGATGTTCACTTTACCGCAAACTTCTAGGGCCATTCTTCTCCAGTGGTTCCTCTGGAGTCTGTCCATGGGTACGTCGTTGAACCTAGCCGCTAGGTATCTAGGATGATCTGGGGGGAGGCGTCTTGCCTTCTCATAGGCCACAGCCGCGTGCCATCTGCTCACCTGGTCGTAAGGCGGGACTCCGAGTTCCATGTGAAGGGATTCAGTCGGGGAGGTGGAGAGTTGTCCCGTGATGGCCCTAATCGCCTTGTTCTGCGCTCTCTCCAGCTTTTCTTTGTGTCTCTTGGCCAGCCAAGGCTGCCACGCCGCCGCGCAGTAGTCCAGCGTTCCTCTGATGAGGGCGTGGAACAGCTGCTTGAGGGTCTTGCGCCTGCAGCCCCAGTCCTTGCTCGCGATGGCTCTGAGAAGGCGGCATCTGGAGTCGATCTTGAGGCAAACCTTGTTCACGTGGCTCTCGAAGCAGAGAGTGCGGTCCAGTGTGATTCCCAGAAACACAGGGTTGGCATTGACCTTGAGAGCTTGGCCGTTGATGGTGATGTGCGGTTCGTGTCTGGCTTCGTGGGAATCCGTAGAGAAAAACCCCCCCTCGCACTTGCTAGCGTTCAGCTTCAACTTGGCCTCTTTGCTCCAGTCGGCTATCTTGCTCACTGTCTCCTGAATCCGTCTGGCTGCTTTCCACTTGTTCTTAGCTATTGGTGCTATGTGTTGTCTTGGCTTCTATAATATAGTTCATTATAGAGCTTGAACAATCAGCAAGACGACACAAAGCAAGCTCGATGATATCCGAGTTTTATTATTTTCCTTCCTCAGTATTCCAAGTAGCATTGTAGTATTTCACCCACACCATCCAAGTTAACCTGTTGTAATAGTTTCTCCTGCTTAATACACGAGTTTAAATATTGAAACCTGCCCAATTGTGTGTTAAAATGCAGCCAATTAGAATATAAATTTTGCAAACCAGATAAAAATATCCAAACATTTAGAAATAAAATTTATCTCTTCGAACGGATTTCATTGAGACATGGGTTTAAAATATATGTTATTGTATTTTTATTTAAAACATAATTTTTATTAAAATAGAGAAATTAATATAATGCCTAAAATTTTGTTTTGTATAATATAATCAATATCATATAATGTTATTTTTTAGTAGACCATAATATTGATAGGTTGTTAAATTATCTTCAGCTATTTTTTTTTCAACCACCAACAAAACCCACTATTAAAACAACACAGAAATCATCGAATCATCGTGGAGTTCCTGGCCGACATGATCTACGAGGTTCCCCTGACAGCATCTCTTGAGTCGCAAGGAAAGGTTTCCCCGCTCCCAAGCAACTGGCCTGTTATCTCGTGTGTTCATGTCGAAGGTCGGGAAGACTACTCCAAAGAGACAACCTCTTGTTACAACCAGGCGGAAGCAATTGTTCTAGTCTCACGCGTGCAAAAACTCGTTTCTGAGACGCGTGTCCCGCCCAATAAGATATGCGTCATTTCCGATGAATTTTCTCAGGTGAGAAACTCAACATATGAGGGTGTTCTGTTGATATCTCAAATAAATTGATAGTACATATTTTTAGGATTAATAATGTAAATCGTGAAATTATTGAGTACCTTGATAGATATATTGATTTTAAAATTAACCATTGCTATAGGATTGTATCCGAAATTCAATATATTATATCGGTTAACGTTAAACTAGCAAGAAATTATATAGAACCAAAGGAGCACAAAATGAAACTGTCACCGGAAAAATGTATGTTACACTAATTGCGGCTAAATATTTTTATAATGATATTTCTATTGAAAAAAAAGTAACTGCTTTGACTTACATTAAAGTATCATAATGTTTCTTTCAGATTCAGCTCATTCGAATTGAATTGCGCAAGATTCATCTTAGAGATGTCTTTGTCGACATAATGTCATCCTTTGTTATGTCCAAAGTTCAAGGTAACTATTTTGTTCTTATAAAATAATATTCGTATTTTATATTAATATACTATTTATACTACTATGAATCTATTAGAAAAACAACATGCTGAATCTCGATTAAAATTATTGTTTTTGTATTGTGATAATCGTTTTCAAACATCAGTTTCAAATAACCATATTCAAGCGTATCATTTTTATATTCATAATATATTCTTTTATGTTTGCTTTTTGAATTCTGAAAAATTATTTATAATTTTAGTAGTTAAAAATCATAATGTAACAGTTATTAAATAATCAGTTTATGTGTGGGCCATTTAAATTTGAACATATATTAGTTTTATACTTTATAATGTTTAGCATTATTTTCTTTTTTACTTTCAGATTAATACTACATGTATTTTTACAATATTAGTTTTATTATTTATTCAAACTGTTATGTATTTTTTGCTTGTTTTTGGTTATTTTTTGTATACTTCAATATTTCAGATATTTTACTTTATATATTCTTTACTTTGCTGATCTGAAAACCTTAATCCAAATTATAAATTGTTATTTTTATTCGTTTTATGTTTTATTGAAGGCGCATTTATACACTGTATACTATAGGATTGATTCTTTAACTAGATTAGTGGGATTATTATCTTGAGTGATTGCAGATAGAAAAAAATCAACAAAAAATGTTAGTATTACCTTTCACTCAAAACTTTCAAACTTGAGTTTCTCTACATTAAAACTTATTTATTCCAAACTAAAGACTAACGTTTTCTGTGTAGATTGACAATCTAAACGGAAGTGTGAGATGATAATTCAAGTATGACTATGAATATAAAATCAACAATCGGGCATATGAGTTTGAAGAACAGAGAACTGATAATTAAAAAAAGAGTCATTAATATAGCTTTGGGTATGTAAACATTTATTAAAATGCGATGTAGTGAAGATAATTAACTTATATTTAAAAAAATTGATTTGATGATAGAGAAACTTCAGTATTATATACATTATACCAGCCGATCGGTTTAACCAGTCATTTGTGATTTTATTTTCAGGATGCGAATACGATGCGATTTTTGTGAGTGTAGTTCACACGCGCCAGCTTTATCTTGCTCCAATAGAAGAAGGCCTACGATCTTGTGCCGGAGGTGGTTTCCACAAAGAGAATCGAATTATCAACACGGCCATGTCTCGGGCTAAATTTTTTGTTCAAGTTGTCGGAGATATTGCTGGTCTCCTTACCGCCGGTAACTGTGTACCAATCTGGCGACAGTTTGTTACTATCTGTGGAAAGAATTCAAACCATGGTCTTCTTGATAAAAGTTCCAAACCGATAAGTTTTCAGGATATCCGAAAGATGGAGAACGATCTGGTAATTCTGAAGATGTCGCAAGACTCTGTTGTAATTGGTAAGGCGGGATCTCCGACGGTTTCATCGTCAAGTGGCTCAGCCAGTAGGAAATCTTCCACTGTGTCATCGAAGCAGACAACACCCGAAGCTTCACAATCCTCGTCGAGTCCTGCGCCGAAACAGTCGTCCGTTAGAACATTAAATCAAATATCTAGTGACTCCGTCAAGAAACCGACACTTAGTATACCCTTGAATTCGAGTAATAATGGCAAAGTAAATACTGTCACTTCACAGCAACCTAGAAGTTCGGTGATGTCTTCATCGGTGTTATCTGCAGAACAGTCTATGTCATCACACCACTCTTTTGTTTCGCCTTCTACAATGCTTTTAAGCAGCAAAGAACGAAACAATATTCTGTCGAAAATAAAAGCACCCGCTGTAGCACCAAATACGGCATTTCCGTCATCAGTGAATCATTTTATACAACCCATGCATCATGTGGCAAACTATAACACGCCAACACCAGCTGTATTTCCTCCATCATACTTTACTGAAAATATCCCTACAGGGCCTCCAATCTTTGCGCACAGAAATGGATACATCCAGCCGCCCATATCTATCCCTCAGTCACCGTCGACTCAACAAAATACATACATACCTTGGAGTGTCACTGTGGCTACCCCAGATGCACCTTTTGTGGTAGAACAAAGTTATACATCCCCATTACAAGTTGGTCTCTCCGTGAGCAGCAATCCTGTACCAGGAGCACACATGCCAAAAATAAAAAAAGGCAACACTAACTGGAATTCAATTACTCCTCCTGAGGAAATGCCTCCTGTTCCATTAACTCCACCATCAGTTTCCCCATCATTTCCGTTATCTTTCATCAGTCGATCAGCTGGACATCAAGTCTTCATAAGCATTGTCGAAACATTGATGACGACTTTGCACTTTGTATTTAAAGGAAAACAGTTTCCAGTACAAGTTGAGAAAGAAACTTCTCACAAGCGATTTTTCATTCCATCTTATCGCCCGTGTATTCGAGGAATTCTTGGTCAAGATGAGTTCGAAGGAAGTTTTTCGGTTTTATCATCGGAGGGTTATCTGATAGCACAATGGCCACTTAATATGCTTCCTTTTGCGTTGCCCGGCGACCATGTCCTAGTAGAACCTATCGTTATGGGACCGAATCAAGACCTTTTGAAGGCGCGGTATCAAATAGTTGGTGTAGAAGATACACCAACTACAGATCTAGAATTGGCATCCCAGCCACTAGCTTGTAGGGTTGATCCACATGATGTAAACAAGATGCAACCTTTAGATGTATCTTTGCCTGCTATACACGTCATTGGACCGAGCCGAGAACTCGAAGAACAATTCGTTAATATCTTTTCAACTGAAGATCGTTTGCTTATCAAACACAAGCCGAACAGAACAGAGGACATGTTCTCAGTTAATTTCACTCAGTTTCATACAGCTACGGGTGCCGCTTTGGGAATTGTAACTGGACATATGAAAGAAAAACTATGGCCCTCGAAGCTTTCGTCTTTCCTCAACTGTGGTATTCTAGACTATAAACAACCTCCCCAAGTGGATGTTAAGTCATTTGATTTCTACGAAACATCTCATAATGTGAGCAGAGTAGAGGCTTTAGCTCTGTGTTCGGACAAGGAACCACATTTGGTTGATTTTGCTTTTTCGGCGTCCAGAAGTAGCCTCCAACTTCATGTTCTCAATTTAGCAGCTTTACTTCCTCCAGGAAATAACCTGGAAACATATGTGCTGGAAAATTGTGTCGCACTTCCGGGTAGTAGAAGCGGTCTCTATCCCCGAGAATTTTCGGAAATGTACTCCTTCAATGTGTCAACACACAGACCAGCAATTACCATCCACTTCAAAGTTGAAAATACCCCAATTCAAAGGCATCCGATTGGAGAAAGGGGAAGTCAGTTTTCCATCGAATTCGATAAGATAACCCGATCACTTGTGTGTCTTAGCGAGCCTGCTATCACGCATTCACGCTGTGATCGCTGTCTGGAAAAAAATTTGCGCTCTACTGCAGACGTTTGGTGTTTTCTGTGGTATCTTGTGATAGACTGCATATGGAAACGGTTCGGTTGGGAGTTTTTGACCACCTGTATGTACCGCCAGTCGGTAGATTTGTGCAGTAAGGCCGCCATTATTGATGCTTGTCTTCGTCGTGTGACTGACGACGCAATCACTGACCACTTAAAGCTGCATTGTCTTGGAATGTTTCCTTTGGTCAATAGTTTATTTTACCACAATAATGATCTGCAAGAATGGCTTAACAAGTACAAGTACCACGCTCGCAATCACATTCTTATTCCTCACTATTTGACTTCATGCGATTGTGAACCTCTGAACTGCATTTGTGACGCGAGTAGCGCACCCCGCTATACGGCTTGCATAACTGAACAGTTCTTTAGACTATTGAGACAAGACATCAATAAGGCCATGCCGGTATTATACAATCCAAATGTCTTTCCGGCAGTACTTATGGCCAAGAAGGATCTAGATACCATCCAACGCATCGAGGCTTGCGCTACAGGTGACATGCTATCATCGGAAATCATTAACAGCCATGATACACGGATTATACTCGGCCATTCGGCTTTTGCTAGACCACTCACACACGGTATTGATCTTATTAGTCAACGCTTGGTTACTGAGTCTCTTTTGGGTGAGGTAAAACGGGGAAACGAGCACAACGTGGAACAGGCTTGTCGCCGACACAGTCAGGCAATCTGTCGTGCTGCCAGACTCAAAGAAGCTGAAAATTTATCACAATTTAAAGCGGGAATCTATAGTCTCGTATTTTGTAATGAATCGGTCTCTGGACTCAACTTTTTCGTTTTACAAAATGTTTGCAAGAATCGCGTAAAGGTGGAGTGTCCATTGAATCGAATTGGGGCCCCTCATGCCACCACCTTTGGGCCACGTGAGGACTGTGAGGACTTGGAGGTTGTATTTCACATCAGGGAAGCCATTATATCCAGTATATCCACTGCTCCTGCAAAAGGCCGTGAAATAAACATTGAATACAAATGGGGGGAACAGTGTGTCTACCGTATACAACCAGACGACTGGAAAATAATTAACAGGTCCTCACTACATTGGCTGTCGTCGGGAGAAGTTGGACCAACTTTGGCCAGTGTCAACACTGAGAATATCGTCCGACAAGAGGTGTCCACCGTTGCTCAGTTTCAGACCGATGCAACATCAATCCGCGTACGACTCGATCCTCACTGTCTCATGCGAGCTCGTTTGTCGGAAAAACGAAGGCTAGAGGCTCTCTGGATATGTGACGAATTCGTGGTCTGTAATCACGAAGTCGACGGTGACCGGCTGTCACGTTTGTGGGGTTTTCAACCCGGTAAATCTGTCAATCTGAATGCCGTTAAACGGCACCGGTTTGTCAATATCCCGATCAAATGGGACCTCAGAGACAATGCTAGCGGAGGTCCTTATCTGGGACGTTTGGAGCTGCCAGCTCGATTTGACCAAGCGGACAAACTTGGTCTTGTATGTGTTAATCTACAACTGAAAAGTTGGCAGTTGGCAGAAATTGATGAAGTTGAAAATGGCTCTCAATATGACAATACTTCGAATGCAGCTTTAGAAGAAGAATTAGAGCAACATTTAATTGAGGGCTTTCTAGCTTTCCACGGGCATCTGGTTCTGGAGGAGAGCAGTTCAAGTGACCACATGTACCGTATAACTGTCACACACGAGGAGCACAAGCTTCCCGATAACTGGAAAACTAAAGATGGCCTTCTTTACACAATGGAAGCTTTTGCATATAAAATTTAGCGAAAGTAAGTTGAAACAATCTTGTGTAATATTTATCTAGTTATCGTTATAGTCCAAATTTTAGCATTTTAATGTGATCGTGATTTTTATGTCTAAGCAGAGCTTTACTGTCGTAATAACTACACAGTATGCGATAGCTTTGTAAGGTCGTACTTTATTTTTATACTCTTGTCCCTATAATATACTTTGTTAAAATTTTACTATAGTAAAATGTAGTACTTAACTATAGGTGTTCAAAACTTTCAAGAAAACAGTAAATATATTGTGTAACTTGCTTTTCATAAAATGTTTATTTAGTCCAAAATAATTATTATAAGAAACTTTTACAGTTTTAGTTTGACATATTGTTTTTACAAGAAAATAACAAAAACACTTTCAGTTAGATAAATTCATATACAATATGATATATTCTATTATTCTATCGAATCAATATCTAGATATTTTACTCGTTAAAATGGAAGAAGAAAGTAGATTATAAATTAATCATGATATAGTACTGCATGTTTTTAGTCTATACTTTTTTCCTTTAATTTACTCAGAATGGAAACAACATTAAAATTATTATTTGATAAAAATGTGAAGTTTAACTACAAAATATGTGTTATTTAATAAACAACGATATTATAAAGTAGCCAGTGACTAGTCGTTTGTAGGTATGCTGTAGTACATTAAAAAGCAAAACTTTAATATATAAGAAAGTTATTACTCACAAATTAATGAATATATAGTTGATTTATTAATTTTATTATATGCATGAAAGAAAATCATTTCAAATTTTATACAATTTATGGTTAAAAAGAAAAAAACATGGGGTAAATTTGCCATATCCGCCATATGCATGGGGGTAAATTACTAATGGAGCACAAAATTAACTGATAATAAGGAAGGAATATTGTGAAACTTATATTAATGTGTTGAGATTATTTTATTATGATAAAATTAATGAGGGCGGACAATAGACAATATAATTCTTAATTAAAATACAGGCTTCTCTAATATTAGTTTATCATTTGCTCCATTAGTAATTGAAGCCCCTTGAACATATCTTATTCCCAAAACTCTTTGAACTTTAATTATACAACTCTATTTGTGATGACGCGCCGCACCTCACGCATTTGGTGTAGATATGCATTTTGGTTCTTTGCAGTATTGATTTATTTATAACATGAACTGCGTTGATTGATCTGTATAGCGTAGCTTTCTCGTATCATATATTATCGCTTTGTTTCTTAATGTCAAGTCCCAGCAAGGTCACTGTCTGGAACAGAGAAGTTTCGTTTATAATAAACATTATTTATCCTGGAATTGTCATTTTTTAGTTCTTTACTGCAATAATAAGACATTATATATATTTGCTTTGCTGCACGCTTTTCAACAAACATCTTGTAGGTATATATACAAGTAAGCAGAGTGTATATACATATATGTTTTATAATAGAAAAAAAGTTTTAGTCTATATGTGGGACAGTCTTTTATTCTAGCATAGTCATTTGAATTATAAATTGTCAATTAGTAATATAGGCTGTGTTAATAAATATTCTGTAACTATATTTCCGAAAAAAATTTTAAAGCTACAGGTTGTATAGATTCAAAGAGTTTAATTGTCGTGATAATAAATTTGAAAATATTAAAAACACAGTGAGACGCATTTTTGTGTGTTCTCGTCGATGACAACACCCCAAGTGAATTAAAATGATTACACTAAACAAGCTGATTGTGTAATCGTAATAACTCACATCGCAATGAGTACCTCCATAAAAACTTAGGTAACAAAATGAGCTCCACGGTAAAGTCAGAATATATACAAATTTTTTTGAATCTATGCAATCTGTGACTATTTTATTTGAAAGTTATATAGTATTTTTTTAATAATACTCGACAACAAATCCAATTGATTTTTAAAAAGTTATTAGACATTGTGTTTTTGATAATGTAAGGGTTGTTACACTATGTTTGAATTTGTATTTCTCTTATCTTCAGTCTTCTTTCTAAATTCAAGACGACAAATTGTGGTTCTTGAAGATCGCTTAGAGATTTCTCAAAGATCTTCGACCTTTCGAAACCGGCTTTCTCGCCATCCATCCATTTCTACTTATTTCATAATACAACTAAGCCTTATAAGCATACACCATACATTGACCACTTTTCATACTATTAGCTTACTTTTCACACTAGTAGATTTCCCAATAATACCCATTATTTCATTCTTTTCAAACACCGAGTGTGTGTGGCGTATAAGACATTCGTTAGACTTGAATCATTTTTAAAATTGTAAATTGTGTATGACAAATTTAATTATTTAGTCAATCCTTTTTAAATGGGCGTGATAAAGTTTACAATGACATATATTAGGGGTGCAGCATCACCTGAAATTTAATGTAATCTTTTCTCTAGTTAAATTAATATCACTTGTGAAATCTCAGTGTTTGTTTCTGTCATGATGTCGGGCGTCAATTTGATGTGCCTGGTCATCTTGAAGTAATGTCGACATTTTTCAATCCGCCCACCTTATACAAGGTTTATCCTCAATCTTACGTACGTAGACGACCCAAGTAGACATACTGCTGCTACTTTTTCACTCTAGTCTTCATTGCATTCTACAGCATGTTGTTTTTTAAGTCACGACTAATGCGTTTATTGATATATTATATATTTTACTGAATTTGAATATTAATAATACTGACTATGATTGCATACATTCTGCTGCCAAGTTATTTTTTGTACTCGCTGTTTTTTTATATTCAATTCCACTTTCTTTTAAAGGCCAATTTAGAGTATTTCTCATGGTATTTTGGTTCATTTCTATTTGCACATAACTTTTTTTACATTTATGATGCATTTTTGTTTACTATGTCAGCTCTGGATACTTCTAATCATTTTTTATAAATTTAAGACTAAATTTGTTTACATATAAACTTCTTCACATAACGTGATGTTGTTTTTTTAACAATTAAGCTACTGACAACTTGTGTATAATGTTAATATGTATAGTAGTATTTAAAATCTCAGTGAGTATAAATATTTAGCCTTATTGGTAGTCTGTATTCATTCTGCTACTACAGTGTAATTAATATTTGAATTGTATAAATATGTATATATAATAATCGTTTTATTTAAAGAGTGAGTTTATTTGTGTTATTTATTGCGAACAAGTGCACATTATAATTGGTCAAGATTCCTCTTTATGTAATTGTTAGTCCAATTGTGTTAATGCCATATAATAATCTTAAAATAGAAAGAAGCTGTATTTTAAAAGGCACACACTACTTTTTCAGCTCCAATTCCACTGTTATTTTTATTTTTCCTTTTTCATGTTATTTGTATTTTAACATAAACCAGCCCAGATCATTATTTTTTATTCGGTCGACGCCTTTGTTGGTATTTTAACAGTAACTTGATTCAAATTGACTTTTTTATTCAGATTTATACGAACTGTTTTAGAAAATCATGTTATAATTTATTATGACGGTTTTTTTTTGGACAAGTGGCGCGCTTTTCATATTATAGCAAATGTTGACCCTATTTTTGTTTTCGGTATCACAGTTTATATCTCGGTCTCATTTATTTGACCTATTAGTCTAACATGCGCTCTTACGAACACCGCTTAATTTTCTACTCTAATTTTCACTAAGTTAAGTAAATATGTGCACATGTGTATAATGCACAATATATTTGAATTCAATTTTTTCTTGTACAGTATTGAACGTTTTGATTCGCCTCGAGAAGAAAATAACCTTTTATACTTTTGCATAAGTACCAAAGATATTAGGTTATGTACAGAATATATATATTTATAGAATGTAAAGAAATAGCCATTTGAAACATATTTGTCTAGTAATGCCTAAACTAGACAAAATGGTTAAATTGTAATTTATGGATTTAAAAAATGGATATTATGGATCTAATTTGTGTGAAATATTCTGTCCTAATACGTCAGCTGATTTTATTTAATAATTTCAAGGGATCATATATGTATTTTATACATATTACTTATAAAACAATTGAGTAGCAATATATGTATTTAATAGTGTGTTAAAACGTACCATTTGTATGTTTATTAGCTACTTTCATGTTGATTTATCATGGCTTACGACCTATCTACTATCTTTGGTATACGCTTTTACAAATCAAGATTTCACCTTTATCATTTTGCTTTAACCCGGTCATTGTTACATATTTTATAATCCTGCACGTTCTATCATAAATATCCAGTATGTTTTATTTGTATTTGCTCATCTTATAATTAAATCTGACCATGTGTAAAGTACATACAATATCAAATTTTGTCTGACGAGTATCACTAGACTATTTGCATATAAACTTTTAAATTTTCAGGCTTCAGTTCGACAACTTCTGTGTATAAATATTTCTAAAATTCATTTTCAGTATTGGCAAAGTTTTATTTATATTCCTACAACTACTGATAAATTAGTGTTTGTAACGTATACTCGTTTTCGGCATATTTGTATGATCTTCTGCCTCTGTATAGTGTTGAATATGTTACCATTGAATGTAATACTTTGAAATAGTTTTCTTTTTATTAAGTACTAAAAATAACTCAATAAGTACTAATAGACCAGGGTTAATACATATTTCAATATTTAATTATTTATGCTTATAGTCTATCGTGATCTGTCCGGGTCTGTTTATTCTGATAATATATGTACAATAAGTCAGCATGTAAATGATTATTCTCATTATTCTTATTATTTACATTCGTTACAATGCATAAGTTCTTCAAATATATTTCGTATCTACTTTGCTATATCTACTCATTTTTGTTTAATAAACAGTATTATCGGTTTTCCTTTTATCATTATGTAACAAGTTTCAAATGACCTACCCGCTGTGTATTTGTATTTACAGTATTATGCACCCCTTTGTGAGTATTACACCAACGGTATAGGCCCCACTCTGATTATGGGCTCCTGATGCCGGGGTCGATAGTATTTTTATGTAAAAATCGGCTATATTCGAAAGAATATAATATATTACTGCTATTGTATAAAAGGAATATATTCAAAATATTAAGTAATTCGGTTCAGACGATTTTAATAAAATTTACAAACCAAATTTAGGCTTTTAATGCTGTGTGTACAAAAATGAACACACTATATATTATAACCACAAAGCAAAAATTCATATCGTCTGAGGATAATTGACAAATAGATGTTTGGTATATATTCATTGAATATTGCATAATCGATAACGGAAATAAAACATTACATACTCAAATAATATTACCAAATAAATAAATTAAAGTGTGTTATATTGTGTCTAATTTTTGGGTTAGAACCATAGTTTAATAACTGTGCATAACAAATATTGGAAAGTGTACTACATCATAAAAAATGTTAAATACTCTCGTAAGAGTTTCTTAAATTGAATTATTTATAGAAATAAACTATAATTGCATATTAGTCATTCTTCTTTAAGTATGTGTAAAGTTTATAATTGTTTACATATGCGCTTTTTTAAAGCATTCATTCTATTGATTTGACAAACTTTTGGCAAGCAAACAAACTTATTAGAATAATTAATGAGTTATTTTTGTAAATAATAATAATATATTGGGAAACTTGTTTATCACCATCTTCGTATATTTTAAAATATAATTTACAAGAAAATTGATGAATAACTATGTAAATATTAAAGCCTTCATAAAACTGTCTAATACATTATTTTATTTAGCGATTGTTTCTCTCAGTATGAATTATTTCGTTTTTGGAAAAAAAATTTAATACGTAACTATAACTGGGTATGTATTAAATAATTTTCCAGGTTCCAATGCCAAATTCAAAGTAGTAAAAAGCCTTATTCCGAACTTATTTGATTTGAAGATTTTCGGCAATTGAATCGTTTATGTTGTAAAACAGTTTTAGATGCACACACAATAGATTATCACGTATAGTTTTATGGCCGACAGAATTTATAAATATGTTAAGAATATTCAACAATACTTTCGCTAAAATTAGAATCTTTTTTCTCCTTGAGTTGCGTAGTTTTACGTTTGCAGTATTTTAATTCTATTTCTTGGTTTTTAAATATTTACTGAACTATTGTCAATTAAAAAATATTTTAAAGAATGTTAATAATTCTTATACATCTACATAAGTATAAATATAAATATCTACTTTTATGTGTGGATTTGGACACATAAAAGTGGATATATGGACACAAAAGGGTATATTTTATGTGCCTTAAAGTATGTAGATTTGGACACATTACTTTTGTAGAATGTTTATAACACCTCTACTAAATACTCTTATTATGTCGAAAATGAAGTAGTACATTAATAAAAACTTAAAATTTGATTTAAAATGAATTAGTCGTAAGTACTATAAATAAGTAGTGTAGTAAATTAAAATATATATATAAAATTTACATTAATAGATGTCCTTCAATGCTACTTATAATAGCAATAAATAAGTAGTATGTTAAAAAATTCTTAAAATAGTAAAACAAACTATTCAAATATTATGTATTAATAAAAAAGTTGTAAAGTAAAACATCAGTTTTTAATAATTTAAAATACAATTATTGATAGTAGTAAAAATATTATTCCATATAATTGTATTTTTAAATTCAAAACTAAAAATATTTAGTAATATAAAAAAGTAGTTTGCTACATTTTTTATATTTTAAAGAAAACTTTTTAATAGTAGGTACCTATGTATATTGAAAATATCTTAAAATATTTAAAAAATAGATACTTGCACTAAAAAATTCTCATTAAAATTAAAAGGTATGACACGAATATTCTTATTTTTAGTAGTACTATTTTAAAAAATCCATAAAATTATAATAAAAAATATTAAGGTAATTAAAACATCTTTCAATTGCACCCTTTTTAGTATTAAAATGTATTCGTATACCTATTGTATTATTCAGAACAACAGTATTACAATAATGTCGCATACAAATCTGACAAAGCTATTAATGGAAGATCAAACAGCAGTCTCTTATAGCCATGTCAAGGTGGCAGCTAATATGCAGATTTCGAAACTAATCCTTCAGTCTCGTATGGACGCTATCAAAAGTTGCATATTGATCACCAGTCGAACCTTGGTTGCCGTGTTTCATGAAACATTTGCAGAACTTGGAGTCAAAAGTCTGGGAAACTTCAGCGTACTATATGGCACGAAGGTATGACCGGCCGTGATGCATCTGAAGTCACAAATTATTTTTGAACTTTTTTTATAAAAAATCGCAATGCTAGAACAATCACAATTTGGCTAGATAATTGTTCAGCCCAAAACAAAAACTGGACATTGGTTTCAATGCTCCCAATTTGGTTTCCAAATAACGTAACTGAAGCGATTGATTTTATTTAATTACATCATAAGCAGATTAACATTCTTGCCGAAAACTCTTTTATATTTTCGGCAGTATATCGCGACACTAGCTATATTAGAGGGTCAGACGCAAATAGACAGACAGCGGCAAAAGCCTTAAGCAAGCCGATAGGCTACCAAACCCCCAGCTACGTAAGCTATTTGTCACTTCATCACAGGTTGGCTCGATTGGCTAGCTACTCACTTCTGGGGCATACATGGCATTCGTGTGCATCGTCAATACTATAATAGATTACAAAACCATTCCATCGAATTGGATAAAATTTCGAAATTATTAATTTTGATGGAAAACGGAGAAACCGGAAATTTACTGGGCCAAAAGTTGGATGAAATCAATTTAAATGATCTATATATTATAAAACAAGAAAGTAATTTAGTTCCACAACACTATAAGCACAATTTATTGCTTGAATTTTCGGTATCGTATACCTTCGTCGAAGTCTAATAACAAAGTGAAAAAAGTACAGTAACTAAAACGAATCTTAAGTTCGAATACAAGCCAATAAGAAACGACACAATACAACAAACAAGACAGACATAATTCCAAATCAATATTACTAGAGTATATATATTAAATATATATGATAAATATTGTTCATTCCGAGAGTGACTCAGAAGTTAACATTGCTGAAAAAGAAAATGTTCCTGCAGTCTTGCCATCAACATCACGCCAAACCAAACAGAAATACGATAAAGCTTTTAATGAATATAATTCAGTGGATAGAAGCAAGTTTGAATATGTAGAAAAACGAAGACACGTTTGAACGAGAAAGACATCGAAGGATATCAAAAAGAAGGAAATCTATGTCCCGCGGACCGAAAACGAGCGCAACGCTGTATGGAAAGCATTTTCAAAACACAGTATCACGAAAGCTACAAGGTAAATAAGAAATTCCAGACGCACAAAATTCTTTTCCAGAACTTCGAAACCGGAGCTAAATGAAATCATTTGTAAAAAACTGTTTTGGACGAGTGAATTTTTAATGTTGTTTTGATGTTGTCTGACGTTAACAATATATTTGAAATATTTCATTGTCTAACAATCATGTAATTCATCACGATTCTATACATAGGTAGGATTTGCTCTAACCCTTTAATTAATAATAATTTTTTGTTTAAGTGAAAATTGTATATTTCTTTGTTTTATTGTACATTTGTTTCATGCCAAGGTTACTCAACAGCATTAGTTTAAAAAAAGAACTAATAACTATTTTCGTTTACACTTAACATTAATCTGGGAAATATTATAATTAGCCGAATGTATAATATTCTATGTTTTCCGATATGGGCCAATCACTGTTTTCGTTAATTTTACTTATAAAATAAGCAAAACCTGGTTTTCCTGAGGCTACATATACCCTTCAAAATTGGCATGTGGTCTTTAAATTTATTTTCTTAGAAAAAAATGTTTTTTAATTGTTACTAATTCACTAAACTTTGCGTATAGTTATCGATGAAATTGTTAGTCTCATTCGTTACATTATATTTAATAATTTGTTATATTTGATAAAAAGTACATTTAACATTCTGTACATAATTTGAATATACAATTCTTTATTTTTAAATGATAATTAAAAGTTTCGCAAATTGTGATATTACGTTTCTTAAACTTGATTAATATTAAAAAATTTAGGTCATTTCGTAAAAAGTTCGTATTTTCATGCATTAAACAAAAAACTAAACTAAAACATATGAATTTTAATTTCAAAACACATATACATATATCTACAAAAGTACAAAGTTACAAATAATATCCACCACTTTCAATTATTTTTGTAAAATCAGATTCCATATTTCTGAGAGCCTTTCTCATG
>JAYRBW010116268.1:0-17537 GCA_036023295.1 Invenusta paracnida
ACAGCCATAAATGGAAAAAATCTATTATTTCCTGGCATTTACTATGCTAAAATATTTGCCAGGATAGACATGAATGGCGGCTGTCAATGTAAACAAAATTACAATAATAGTAATTTATTTCTGTATTATCGTCTAATATATTGATTTTTTTTATTAATTAATTATAAAATGATACTTGTTAGGTATATATAAATACTTATCGTAGAATTGTAGTTAACTAATAACTATCAAAAAATAGATTTTATTTATTGTGTTGTCAAAATCCATAGGAACGCCCTTAGAATCGTTTCTCTATGGCTTAACCTTTCCATTCCATGACGAACACCGTTCGTTATAAATGTTAACTCAGCTACTGTATATGTTATTTGTCCCGGCTCTTCATCATAGTTTACTTATAATGTTTTGGCTTCTCATACGTAGCCTAAATGTCAACATTAATAGTTAGGTATATAGTAGCCATGGGAATACTATAATTTGATTGGCTAGTTATTTTAACCAACTGAAAGAGATTATCACTACATTGTTACTATCTGTCTACTTGAAGTGGGTCTTATAGGGACTATTGTGCTTTTGTCGTCTTCTTATAAGGACACTAACTCTTATAGGGACATCTTATCGGGACCGTCCTAGGTTTTTGAGCATGGCTTCTATTTCGTGTCACTTTAAGAACATGTATATGCCCACACATATTGTAAAATAAAATATACCACAAAATTAATATTATAAATCACTTTATTAATATAAATTAAAACAAATAATTATTTTTTTATATCAAATTCGATTCCAAATGGGTTTAAAGCTTTACACATAAACTGCAATATGGAAACTAACGTTTTATTTCATAGAAAAATATATAGACACCCCAATAACATTTCATTTGTTTAAAATATCTATTTCAATGGATGTTTACAATATTCAGCATCTAACGTGGTGTTCAAACTTTTTTAATTTTCTTCTTGGTTTCTCATACATCGTATGTTTGTATTTTTATATAATCATTTTTTATAAATATTACAATATTGAATAAAGTAATATTTTACTGTACTTCGTGCAATATTGCTTTAGCATTGAAATAATGCATAAATAAATATTATATTATTGCACATTGGAAAATAAAATATTTTATTCTGACGGAGTTAGTAAATGTAGCAGTGACGGATCCAAGGGGGGGGGACCCAGGCCCTCCCTATTTTCTGCTGGCACCCCTCAAAATATGTTCTTGCGCCCCTTTTATATCACTTTCAGTTTAGCGCCCCTACAAGCGGCTGTTGCCCCAACTTATCTTCATGCTGAACCTGTCTCCCCTTCTATGGATTCTGTTATTTATATATGCAACATTATCAACACGAAGCAAATTTTGTCAGATTATAAAAATACTGCCTGATTACTGACCGTCTTCCAGACAGAAACTTCAAATTCAATGGACAGCTTTATAATGACAAATCATCGTTTTCTGGACTTAATATACCATTTATGCCAAAATATACATGAATGTATATTATACATACAAGTAAATTAGTATCTGTTGATAAGAATGTTTTACTGCAAGTAAAATAACTATTTAACAAGTCTATAAGTGATATCATAGATATTTTTAGGATATTGTAATACTTTATAATTTTGTATCATAAAAAATAAAAATACACCTAAACTGTATTTACAATTTATGCATGACTATAATAATTGTTGTACTATTCGGAAAAGATGTCTTTCGACTTTTATTAAAAATCAATAGAATAATCTTCGTGATGACCAGGAGAAGACCTTTAAGGATAATGTGAAACTTATGTTGACACATTGGAACAAAGACAATTACGTCGTTCACGATTGTCTCTTGTAGTTATATTTACAAAAAATTTCAAACAAGCTGCATTTTTCAAGCCTTACATTTTCTATAATTCACTCCAGCGACAGCAAGCAACATCTAGGATAATAGGATTTTTATAAGTTGAAGAATAATCTTCTCTTTGGAAAAACGATGGAGAATGTTTGCAAGCGGTAAGCATCGTCTCTCTCTCGTACAGTACTTCCCTACTCTTATGTATATCACCCCGTCTCTCTCTAATAGAATGAAATTCCGTCTCTGCACCCCTTTCGATTCACTCACCACTCTACTCATCTATATCGAAATACCTTTTTTCCATCCAGTTTAGTGAATCTCTGGCAGGCTTTAACCTGGCCAAGGACCATGTGATACTCGATAAACCAATATTCATTAGACAGGCTCTTTAAGATCTATCGAAGCTTGTCATGTACTAGCTGTACTATTCCATCCTTGCTAACTACGCTGATGAGTTTGTAGGTAAAATTGAGATTGCCGGCGGAGACACGGACACTCTTCTTTTTAAAGGTTACCAACATCTCTGTGGATAAACAGTTGATGCCCCGCATGATCTGTGAAAACGTAATTGACACCTCTTTTCTCCAACAGAAACAAGGCAAAGTTGGGCTTTATTATAAGGACGAGGCTGCCAGCAAACCATTTCGTGAGTAAGTCCGGCTACTGCCAAAGGCCTATTCAATGCTTACCAATGACGCAAGGAAGATTAAGCGTACTAAAGAGGTGCGACAGTGTACTCTTTCTTTCGAAATCTCTCACTAACTCTTTAAGAAAGTCTATGAACTTCAAACAATGTTTTGGATCGGATCCATCAATCATCAAGTCTACAGCCTTACCTACAAGAAGGGAAGTCTCTCTATTTTTAATGACAAGCGACTATGGACCGGCATAAACTCCTCCCTGCCATATGGAAACCATCAACTTGGTCATGTTGAGCGACCAGCTCGCAAGAGAGCCTTTATCTTACCCCGAATCCTGGAACCCTCAGCCAAGAGAACGCAGAATAACTGATTGCTAACCACCACTCACCACTCTGTTTAATTTGTCTATGTGCAATTTTTTATGTCTCACTATATATATATATACATATATGTCTAACTTTTCTTTCATCTATAGGATAATAAAACTATTTTATATTGAAATATGGTAATATAATACATGAAAGAATATATAGGCAGAGGAATATAATGTATACAAAATTTTAAATAGACAATTTCTAGTTGTAGATGAACTCAGAGTTGCAAAACAAATTCATTAGATAGTCTTTAACTTTGACAATAATTGTACGAGCATTGTAACCCCCTATAATAACTTTACCGATGTTAAAAAAGTTTACAAGTATGGGCGACCAGCAGGTAAATTGCATTGCAGGAAATAGTTAAGGTTCATAAAAATAAATGTTGAGGTATAAGACTCACTAGAACTAAAAAAGTTTATATTGAAAGGAAGAGTTATATTTTAAATGTTTCTGATTGTAATCTATAATAGAGGCTTGTTGTATGAGGTATGTTAGAAAAGTCATGAAAATGTCATTAATATTGTCCTCATTGCCCATAAGACGATATTTTATTAAAGGAAAGATGAGTAGACTTGAGGTGACCGACTTTATTCACCACATATGGGATCAACTGGGGTAGTATTTTACCAGGGACAATTTAAACAACGGGACGTGGCACTTCAAATCGATATATTTTTTATGACTGGGAGAGACTTGTCGTCAACAAAATTTACTTGTGTCAGTAAGTACACCTTTATAATTATTGAACGTAATTTTTCATACACCTATAATTTTTTCGTTAAGTTGTTATGCTTTTAATTTAATGGAATAATATATAAATATTAAATATTTATCTTACTTTAAAAAAATAAAAAATAAAATATTTTTTCTATTTCTCTTATTTTGAAATACGAAAAAAACATTGTTAAATTTTCCAGATTTCTTGCTAATGTAAATTTAACACAAATAGTACATAATCATTAAACAGGTAAATTATTAATATTGAAAATTCATTCAATAGTATTATTGCACATTTATAAGTTAGTGTTAACATTAAATATTTAATAATAAATAGTCTTCTTTAAGTGTGAAAACTATTGTTTTAACAATATTCTACAATAGAAACAACACAGCTCATGCGCAAAGGGGAGGTCACAAGTTTTGTTCTGCACAGCGGGTGGGTAGTGTAGATCGACTTTATAGAGATAGCCATTATCACCTATATAGAAAAGATGGTTTATATGTCGATGTTGCTCATTTCTTCTTCTGTCACCCATTCATAATTAGATTGTGGCAGATTCTGAAAGAGAGCATTACCGTAGAGGTTATTGGCATCGACATAGAGCATTTCAGTTTCGGGTTGATCGGCATTGAAAGTGTCCGGTATCCTAGAAGTGTTGGCGTGGTGAGAATTTATGAAAGTCATACTGCCCTGAATTCCGCTCTCGATCAAACATTTTTTTACAAATAAAGACCTTGCTGAACGACTTTTCCAACACAAAACGACTATCACTGGAACCATTCATGCAAATAGTCAAGAACTACCTCCGCCAACTCCTCTTCTTCTTCCTCTTCATCCTTCCGAGTTCTTTCAATTTGATCAACTCAACCTTGTCAGATACCAAGCAAAGCCGAAGAAGACTGTCTGCATTTTATCTTCGCAGCACAAAGGCAACAGGACCCAGGTTGATGACAAGAAGAAGCCAGAGAGTGTCCTGTACTACAACGACAACAAATATGGCGTTGACATTCTGACAGTAATAAGTGCCGTCAAATGTCTACGAAAGTTTGTTGTAGGAGATGGCTTCTATGGCTGTCTTCTACAAAATGTACTCGATTTCGCTGCACTCAACGCGTGGATTATCTTTAAAAAATCCACTAATAGCCAGGTAAAACGACGAAATTTCCTAGTTCAACTGTCTTCATAATTTCGAGGAGATGATGAACAATTTCATGCAGCTCGTCCAGTTCATCCAGATCGTCAAGTAAGGCCAACGTTTAAAAATATTACATTTTACGTCAATTGATGTATTCGCGGTTAAAGACTTTTTATGAATAACTCTTTTATGAATTAATGAAATTCAATGATTTTCGAGTATAATGAATAGCTAAATAAAAAAAAATGTAAATAAAGATAGATTCGAAAGTTTTTTAGGAAAATATATTCATTACAGTTTGAAACATTTTTTACGTCAATTGACGTATCCGCCCTTCTAGGATGAGTCCCAGCTAAGACTGGGGAGAGTCAGGTAGTAGTATTGGTCTAGACCGTCCTCCTTTAGCGTAAACATACAAAAAGTCTCGATTACGTCAGCCAGCTGATAAACATCTAGCTTGAGGTAGGCCAACATATAGTCCTCGAGAGTCTAACGTTCTCGAGTAGCCCATGTGAGTTGACCCTGCTCATAGTTCTCAATGCTGCACTCCTTCAGCAATAAGGTGTCAGAAAACCTTACGTGGTGGTAAAAACTGATCCCTTAGTCAAGAATGGCTGGTGAGGTTGCTGTGGAGAAACACCTTCTTTTGAAGGGAAATATTTTTGAAGCTTTCATAAGTTGAGTAGAGTATACGGCTAAGAGCATGTTGTCGGGAAGAAATATTTCTTACCAAAGATTCAAGTGGCGAGATCATGAATTGAAGGTAGTTTCAAAACCCTATCTTCATTGTCTCCTCCTCTATTGAAACGTTAGCGTCCATAGCCATATAATGCTACTTTGTCTGGACAATTACTGAAACCTCCCTCCGTCACATGTTCAAGAACTTCTGCACAGGTTATATGAGAATCATAGCCTTGAATGTTATGAAAAAATACTGGGAGAAAGCTATCCTCAGTCTTGTCATCCCATTGCATTGCACTCCTAGCAGATTACACTACGATATTCATCTATAAAAAGAGAAAATGAGAAAAGGTTATAGAGAGAGAGAGAGAGCGATTAACTTACCAGTGAGGTGTTGGTGGTCTTCTTCTTCTTCTAATACCCCATAATTGATTGATTGCTCAGCGCAACCAATTTCTTTCAGGAATTCGATAATTTTGTACGGGTTCTCTTGTAGGGTTCCTGGAGGAGGGTTTGGGGCCACCCAGGTATTTGTAGCGGCATTCCAATGGAGACATTTGAGAAGCAGGTGTACCGCTGTTTCGTCTTCCTTGCAGATTTGATATTGGGTGGATCCGTCACCCTTTATTTTTCTCATGGTGAGCGCCGTAAGGGTGGATTTTCCCGTTCTCAGTTACGTCATGGTGGTATAGTCACGTCTAAAAGCTGTTTGTGGTCTTCTTTATTCAGTTTTCTCCTCCTACTGATTCTCCAGTGCCAGTCTGCAGAGCTTCCTATGGTTGGACGGGTTGTTTTGTGATCATTCCATGTCTCGCATACTTGCCTCGAGATGGTTGCTTTCGATGTTTGAAAGTCTATTTGGATGTCTTTCTGGTCTTGGAGCGTTCCCTCTTTCGCCATGGCGTCCACCTCTTGGATGCCAGAGTAGGCCGGGATCCATTGGATAGTTGTGTGGATGTTCTTTTCGGAGAGCATGGATAGGTGAATCATAGTTAGGACGATTAGCAAGTCAGATACTTGGTGTGGACCCTGGACTAACTTAGCGAGGACTGATTGGGAGTCGGTGAAGATTGTAATGTGGGGAGGGTCGAATGATTTTTCTTTCCAGATTGCATCGAAAGCGTGATGGATAGCCCTGGGCTCTGCTGCGAAGCTAGAAGTGAATCAGCCAAAGGGTTGGCTAGTGAAGATGGAAGTGCCATCATTGTTGCTCAGGATAAAGGTACCACTGCCGCCATTGTCTGTGCCTGTCATGGCCAATCTGTCTGTACAGATGTTAAAGGAGCTGGCGGGGAGCTTGCTTAGGGAGGTTGTCGACCGCTGCAAGATATCTTCTGAACGTGGTTTTCTGAAGGGTGTCTTCTGAAGGGGTCTTCTTTCCTAAAACTGCTGAAGGTGACTGAGTTGACCGTCACTTTCCATTATTTGTGAAGGTCCCAGGGGGATGACCGGCTTCGTGATCAGGGGTAGTCTCTCAAGCGGTCGTGTTCTCGTACACTCCAGCGCTTCTTAATCGGGTCATTCTTGTTAATCTGGATATTGCAAATGTAGCATCGGGTACGCATACAATGTTTTCTGATGTCTCTAGTTGTCATGGTGACTGGTTGATTTTCATGCTCCTTATTCCAATGGAATACATCTTTGGCGAGCTTTGTAAGAGAGTCTATAGCATCATAAACACAGTCTCAACCTGAAAAAACTTTGTACTGGCAAGGAATAGGTGGAGCCGTCAAGTGAGGGTGAGGTACCAAGAGTTAGGAGAAGGCGACTGCTTTGTGAATGATCCTCCCTGTCACAGTTTTTAATGGAGGCCTGCCTTTGTGCGCCTATAGAAAGAATTCAATATCAGCGCAGATAACATTTGGGAGATATTTTTAGAAAAATATATTCATTACAGTTTGAAAATTTTTTTACGTCAATTGACGTATCCGCCCTTCTAGGATGAGTCCCAGCTAAGACTGGGGAGAGTCAGGTAGTAGCATTGGTCTAGACCATCCTCCTTTAGCGTAAACATACAAAAAGTCTCGATTGTATGGCTTGCCACTTTTCAAATTGATAAAAACACTTGTCAGCTGCTGGGAGGAGAGTTTCTGGTTGGCCAGTATTGCAGTACTCCCTATGTTTTTCAATATAATATATTCTCTCTTCTTAAAGAGCTGGAGGCAGGGTTCACAATGTTTGAATCCACAATATGTCTGATTCCTATTTTCTTTCTGTTGAGATGGACAACTCATACGTAGTGGGCTAGATAATCTTCCTCGTACTGATATTAGTACATTGGTGAATATATGCCCCTGTACATTCTCACCATAGACCACCTGATCATCTGACGTGGATAGCCGCATGCTCTTAGCATTCTTACAGTGTTCTCCTCATTGGTCTCCTCCCACTCAAGCAGATTGATAAAGATGCGCGGGTTAAGTCTATCAAAGCGGGGAATGTCTTCGGTAGGGATGGGGAATGTGAGATTGAATTGTTTTTCCCACTATCTGTAGGCTGAAGGATGGTGTCGGTTGATTTTAACATCATGGTAGTGCAGTACAGAGAGAACAGCGTACTTGAAACAATTCTCCTGGATTCCATTGTCAACATTGACAACTGCATTCTTGACTCTCAGAAGAGGCGGCAGCTCTGTATAACTCTTCCCACGTCTATTAGAGAGGCTTTAGTATCTTAAAATACGCATATCAATCAATCGACAGATTCAACAATCCAATTTCAACTGTTGTAGAAAAATTTCTCCACCAGGCGCAAGAGGCTTTGCATTATATAGTCATAAAAGGAAGAGTTATTGATGACTTCGGAAGTGAGGGAAGCAATTGTTGCTCAGACTGGAGTATCTCACTAGTGTGAGGATCGATTTGAAGGATTCGCAGAGCCAGGACTGGGTGAACTTCACATTTGATACAACCATTGAGTGGGGCAGTGGTCGTTTCCTCTATCTGGGCTCTGATAGTAGAGGACAAATTAAATCATCGGACGAGGATTTGTTTGTTCAAATCGTACGTATCTCAGTGCTCCCCCAAAAGCTAAGGATGCGTAGAAACGATGGACATTATCGTCACGATAATACTTCAGTGCACGTATACTGTCTGGTTAGAAAATTCGTTTATGTTTATACAGGTCGATCTTCTCTACTGTTAAAGTTAATCAAACACTGACCACTGGTAAAGTTGATTGCATACGAAGAATTTTGTGCTTGTATTGAAGAAAACAAAGGAGTGGAGTTGAGCTGGTGAGTTGACGATGATGAGGTATTCAGCTAAGCAGATGGTTCAAGCCGGTCGGAGAAAGAAGGAATACTTGTAGAGTCGAGTTGCTGGTGCGACGGTAAGAAACTAACAGTCTAAGACGATGGACTGGAAGTATTGGGCTGTGCAGATGAATGGAGAGTATTGGGCTGAGGGGAAGGCTGGGAAGCATTGGTCCGGA
Source organism: Invenusta paracnida (assembly GCA_036023295.1). NCBI lineage: Eukaryota > Metazoa > Platyhelminthes > Proseriata > Coelogynoporidae > Invenusta > Invenusta paracnida. Next base: position 8,828 of record JAYRBW010116268.1, read on the forward strand.
CAGTTGAAGTGAGAATAGATTTTTTTTAGTGGTTCAAATTGAAAATAACCACCTAATGGGTCATTTAGGAAATGCTAGAATATGATCACTAGTGTTGGACATTGTGAAATGGGAAAGGAGTGATTGCGCATTATTGTGAAGATCACTAGGATTATTTTGAAGCTGAGAGTCAACGTTGTCATTAATTGGTAGAGTAATGATTGTTTGTTCATCTTGAGTACTGTTCTCAGGAATCAGGTTTTTCCAGCTGGGTGTCCAAGGGTTCGAGATATTCATGAAGGCTTTTGGATTGTTTTTCCTGGTAACGGAGATGCTACTAATGATTAAACTGGTATTTGCGGGTTTGGCAGTGTAGTGGTATATGATTGCATAGGAGAGTACCTTCATAGGAATTAGTTGTGCAGTTAGAGACATGGACTCGAATTGTATATTTGTCAAATTGATACACCTTTACAGCTGGGCCTGTTTTGTCGTATCTGTGAGAGTTAGGTCTAGTATATAGTATATAGATAGTCATATATATATATTTACTATATTTTATTCTGTCATCTGAGATGTTAAAAAAATGTCTACGAACTTATTTTAAAATGAATTTTAAAATTGGGACTAAAAGGAAATGTGACGGGAAGGATGTGCAGCTCGTTTAGCAGAACAGATCACGATGTTGGAAGCGGTAAATGCAATAAACTAAAAACAGACATGAAGAGCAAATATAGGGACAGACTGCAAAGTAGTAGTTACAACCTTAAGCACAAGAAAAGCTCCCGACAGCAGGTTTTGAAGTTTCTCAGGAGGGTTAAGAAGGAGTGATTTCTAACCTTAATAAGAAGAGCCAGAAAAACAACGACGTCTAGCTGGATGTCCTATCCGCCCCGATCCCAGAACCCAAAACATCAATGAAACTTTGAAATTTCACATATGCAAGAAAGCCCTGAGACCAACAGCAATCAGTGGGAAAAAAGAAGCCTTACCGTCGGCGCCCCTGTTATCAATCAAATTCTTTCGTACATGGATACCGCCTCCCTCGGAGAAATCCGGCCAGGCAGTCCGACAGGTTCTCATCAAAACACGGGTTTTTATTACCCAAGGGCGACCCTCCGGTCTTCGGCCCTCGGGACCACCTTTTCATGGCCGGAGATATCGAGAGAAATCCAGGCCCCGGCTCCATCCTCTATGATAGCTGCGGCAAGAAGATTGACTGCACACGAGAGATCTCAACATCTGCAGAACTGGCGATTGCATCAAAGTCTGCCATCGAAGTCCGAATGCAGCCAAATCTCAAGATTCACCGGGGACCATGCCAACTGGGTCTGCAAAGTCCACAATCCAGAGTCGAACAACAGATCCAACACCAATAATGTCATGTCACGTAAGCTCGCCACTGCTTCTACAGTTGGTTCTGTTGGTTTAGTTTGTTCTGTTTGTTCAACTAAGCTCAGGAAGAACGCAGCTATTTTCGAATGTCAAAACAACACCTGTAACGCTCTTTCCCGCAAGAAGTCAGAGTGCAGCAAGCTTTCTAGATACAACCATGATCAGAAATGGTACTGCAACACCCATAGCCCTTAACCCAACACCAAAAACTTAGCCACCCGCTCCACCATTGCTGGTAAAAAGTTAGAGGACATCTGTAAAGTTAAAGTAGACTCTTCGGGACCGTCCACAAAATGCTTCTGTTGTAAGACAACTATAGCCAGGAACATTACTCCTTTAACCTGTTGTATTTGCAAAAAATTCTGGCACAAAAAGTGCTCCAAGCTCACCAGAGAGGCGGCTGATCAAGTCCTAGCCCATGGAAATTGGAAGTGCAGAAACTGCATACACAAAACGTATAACCAAGCTGATGTTAATGTTCCTAGTGAACCTATCGCCATTTCAGAAAAGCAATCTCCGCGTTTAAAGACCATATTAGAATCCTGCAATGAAATGCGGATGGTCTACGCAACAAAGTCTACGAACTTGAAAACCACCTTCAAAAGGAAGACATTGACATTTGCCTCATCCAGGAGACTAAGCTCAGACAGACTGACAACACTCCTCAGATTCCAGGTTATGCTGCAATCAGACAAGACAGGAGCACTGGGTTAGGATGAGATCTTATATCTTACGTTAAATCCCACATCACCTTTATTAACAACTGCCCCACTGACTGCAGAAAGAACACTGAAATCTCGGCCTTTAAAATTTGCACATCACCGAGGAAATGGCTCACCATTTGTAATGTGTACAATCCACCTAATCGTTCCCACAAGGAAACTGCTGAACAGGAACTTAGCCAGCTCCCTCGCGGCCGCAACGTTATCATCGAGGGGGACCTAAATGGTATTCCAGCCTATCAAATTTCATTCAACCCCATGAGAAACGCGGGGAAGAGATCGAAGAGTGGCTGATGACCACCTAAATGACCTGCATTAACAATGAATCCTCCACTGAATCAACAAAGGTAATGGGGGTATGAGTTCACCGGACATTACTATCTGTCACAGCAGCCTGGTAGATAAGATGGATTGGACGCTTTGCAAAGACTTGTGATCCGACCACCTGCCCATAACCACCACCATCAAAGAAAACATCAGAACCAATAATCCGACCCCTCACAACTTGGCCAAATGGAAATCTAAGGTAGTCGAATGGGGAAAATTTGCTGGAAGAGTTGAGGAAGATATCAAGACGAGCAACAGTGATAACAACGCCACCCTAGACTCTAAAATCAAAAAGACCCGATCACCATCAAAGAATTACAAAACGCCATTAAAAAATCAGAGCGATGATATTCCCACAACTTTTCTCAAGGCTCTTGGCCATGAAGCAAAGAATACTCTGTTGGATATCTTCAATGACTCTTTCAGTACGGGCTACTGCAGCCAAATCTGGCGCAATGCGACCATCATACCCCTCCTTAAAGCAGGAAGACCACCGAAAGACATGAGCTCGTTTCGCCCAGTCAGCTTGACCTCTCGTGTGGCAAAAACTCTGGAGAGAATCCTTGCAAACCGCATCTATAACATTGCAGAGATGAAAGGTTGGTTCATCTCTTGGTTCAACCCATTTCAAGCCGGATTTAGGAATAACCATAGCTGTGAGGACATTATCCTCAGCATCACTCAATATATCAGCGACGACTTCCAACACAACCCGGCCCAAAGAACAGTCTCTGTCTTTTTGACTACTCTAAGGCGTATGATAAGGTTTGGAGAGAAGATCTCATCCTCAGTATGGCTGAGAAGGGAGTCAATCGTCAGTATCTAAGATAGATCGCTGGCTTCCTTCAAAACCGCCACGGCGTCGTCCGCGTCAACGGGAAGCACGGGAGGCGCAGGAAGATTACTCAAGGACTCCCACAGGGCTCGGTGATAGCCCCTTTACTGTTCCTATTCTACATGGGCAGCATCCACAAGGTTGTCCCAGCTGCTGTCAAGATCGGCTAATACGCTGTCTCCATCTGGACCAGCAACAATAAACCCCAAACTGCGGTCGACCACATCAGCGAACCCCTCCACAACATCGAAGAATGGAGTATGGTAAGAAAAAGATGATGCTGAACATGGACAAGTGCGAATGCTGTTTTTTTTACAACTAGCTCCAATGAAGCAAAGTACACCCCAATGTCATCCTGGTGGGGAAAGAATGCCTTTCAACGGCACCCTGAGACTCCTAGGAGTCACGCTAGACCGTACCCTCTCCTTCGGCCCACACACTGAGAATGTGTGCAAGAAGAGCACGGAAAGATGCAAAATCCTGGCTTGCATTGGTAACAAATATTGGGGGTGGAGGAAGAAGAGCATGAAGCACATCTATATCTATATGATTAGAAGTATCCTCGACTTTACAGCACTGGCATGGCAACCCTGGACGTCCAAGACCAATAAACTAGCACTGGAGAGGGTGCAGAACAAGGCCTTACGCCACATCAATGGTCATCTGAAAACCACACCTGTGGAAGTGCTCAGATTCGAAGCTGGTGTCATCTCTTACGCTACTCACAACAGGCAACTTACTATCAAAGCCTATGAGAAATCAATTAGACTCCCTCTTGAACATCCGAAATCGCTAGCAGCCATCAACAGAGTCAAGCACCGACTCAAACTATCCAGCTGGAGACACGCTGCCCAACACCCGGATAACAGCATCCCTAATCAATACACATTCAGGAAGCCTTTCGATCCCGATTTTGAAACCCCTTGGGATAACCCGAAGCCCAACTGGACAGTCAATCTCTGAACACAATGAAGAAATCGAAGTGCCTTGTAGAAGAGCTCAAATTCCAGGCCCTGAATACAATCAAGGAAAGCAACTGTGATTTCACCATTTACACAGATGTCTCTGCAACAGACGGTACCAAAGATGGGGGCTCGGCTGCAGAGCTCACCGAAGGAAACCCGGGGCATTCTCGACATCGTCAAAGCGAAAGGAAGATCGCTCACCTCTTCTTACGATGAAGAAAACGACGCCCTTTTGCTGCCACTAGTTGGATCAAACAAGACACATCTAACAAAAGCTACCTAATTTGTTCCGACAGTAAATCCCTAGACTCAGGGTCGGACACTACCAAACACATCAGAAAACTCTTAAACGCCATAGAGAACAGAGTGATCATTCAATGAATTCCCAGCCATGTCAATATCCCGGGGAATGAGATGGCTGACACGGCAGCCAAAGAGGCCCCAACGTTGGAAGACTCCAACAAGTCAATCTCCTTCGACTGCATCAAAGCCCTCATTAATAGGGAGGTAAGAGTAAGAGATCCTAGCCCCAAAAACACCAGAATAATAAAAACATACGAGGGACACTCGATTAAAATCGACGAGAACGCCATCCAGAACCGCAAGGATAGCTGCCTCATCGCCAACTTAGATACGGTCACAGTCTGAAATTCAGAACATATAAGGCACTCATACTTCCATCAACCCGTCCTGCCTCCACTGCCCGGACACATCGCACATGGTAGAGCATTGACTCCAAAATTGTCCCAGCACTAACGCGACAAAAATAAAAATGTTGGGAACCTGTCGGCTGCCTCTTTCCATCCTGAGCACTATGCCTCAAGACGCAGTCCTACTGGCACGCCTAACTCTTTAGTGGGCGTGGTAGGCCTCATCCAACACAACAACAACAGTATCACTGATGTATTCCACCTTTATAGTGTCCTTTCACACAACTCTACACTTTTTCGGCTACACAAAAGGTTCATCCGTTAAATTACAAGGGTCCACAGTCGATGTTGTTGAAGCATACAAAATGGTATTCACCATTAGATCTCTGCTCACTTCAATTAGAGGAAATGATAATGAATACGATGAGTTGTACAAAAAATGGAGAAAATGGCACAGTCAGAGTTAAAACAGCCTAGAAAGTGTAACAAGCAAATACATCGCGACAATACTCCAGCTGATAATGATAAGCAGTTTTTCAAACGAGCGATATACTTACCTTTCCTTGATTCATTCATTGCTCAACTAAACTCTCGATTCAACAGCCTGTCCACTAAAGCAGTATTAGCATTGAAACTGGTTCCATCTCATGGTAGCGTACTATTGGAGACCAAGGAAATTGATGATCTAGTAGCCTACTATGGGGACGATCTTTCTGAGTCAGTTGCTCATACCAAACAAGAAATTTCAATTTGGCATCATATCTGGCTACATCATGGTCACACCTTCCCACAAACAATCTCAGAAACACTACGTCACCCTAAATCATGTCGTTCAATGTTTCCAAACATCACTAAGATTTTGCACATGCTCCTTCTTACCTCGGTCACTGCAGCAGGTGTGGAGCGAGCCAATTCATCACTGCAATTTATCAAAAATGACTTTCGGAGTACAATGCTAGAAGACAGATTTAATGCTCTTGTTCTGATGTTTGTCCATAGAGATATCAGTTTGGACACAAACAAAATAATTGATATGTATGCACGAAGGCACCCCCGTAAAATGCTTTTGATCAATCCTCTAGATTAGTTCCTGTCTCCCTCCACTTTGTTTACATATATGTATAATTATCACCCCATCTATCTTTATATATATATATGATGTATCCCTATCTATACTAACAGTTAGTTACTATGGTCTCATGTAGTATACATCTATACATATCATTTACCCTAACTTACATTGCTCATGTACCTACCTATATATAAAGTACTTACTGTTATATGAGGGAGACACAACTTACTTACTGACTCTGTATTCGAATCTTACGCACTAACGCACTACACAACTTGTATACTTACATACGCATATCCTTTGTATTTATAATAAACTTCAAATACAATAATATATATTATATCAATAAATTCTGAAATAAACAATAATAATAATTAAAATATTTTGTATAATATGTATTGTAACAGATTACATGATTCGTAGAACAGTAATATGTTTTAACATTGTGTATTATAATTTTATATAATAATAATTTTGAATTAATAATTACATAAATTTTTCAACTTCTATTAAGCACTTGAAAATTATGCAAAATCAAATTTTAGATTATACCAAATTTATGGTGATATATTATGGGGGTGGGGTATGAGGTGGGCTGTTTTTAGTTTTCACGCCCCCCCCCTTACTCAAAATCCTGGATACGCCCCTGTGCAGGGTACTACATTACATTCTGATCCTTATCCCTCTTATATACTTTATATAGTGGTATAGGCGATAATTAGTTTAAAAATTACGGTTAGAGCTAAAGAAAATAGGTATAAATATCGTCGGCAATATGACAAAAGGACGAATACGTAATTTTTTTCGATATTGAGATTCAAATAACATAATCTATCAGTGTTTGTAATATTTGTTGCTAATTAAGTATGACAACAGAGATATGGATTAGTACTTCATGTCGAATCTGTTATTTTGACTACATACACGTTTTTCAAAAAGTCGAGTATGCATATATACATAGGTATTCATCATTTTGCAGTAACTTAATCTCTGTTTTCTTATCCTCTTGTTTTTTATGTAATTGTTGGACCTTTCTTATTAGTTCACTCTTTTATTCATAAATGTATGAGTAGAACATTATCATGTTTTCGACTAGTTGTCAATAAACTATTTCAAAGAAAGTAATATTTTTTCTATACAAAATAGTCAAATAAAGTTAGTTGACATTACATTTTTGCAAATAGTAGAATACGTACAAATTGTAGCCTGATAATTATATTTTTTTGGGTCACCAATATTTTTTATTAAAAACATTACATTACAATGTTTCTTAATACTAAACACTGCAACCAGTGACAAATTTTATCAAATAATTAAAACAGAAATAGTTAAACAGTCAATAGCATTGTTTGTACTCTTCTGAAAAATGGAGAAATATACGTATTCGTCCTTTTGTCATATTGCCGACGATATTATGTATTATCTTTGGATTAGAACATTATCGAGATTTAAAAAATATATATTAGCTGGCAAGAGATTCGGAAGGTAATTCAGTCATATTTCTTTGATAATAATCCGAATAACAACTATAGATAGTTATTCATATATAGGCAACATTGAAGATTTTTTTTCTTCTAAATATATAGAAAATGGTCTGTTGCTTATTTCTGGAGTTTTTGAGGTCTGGATACTTTAACTATTTAGTTGGACAATGTATGAAGAGTAAAAAATGCTTGTTTATAAGAAAAATTACTTTCAATAATAATAAGAATGGGCTACGGCTTATTATAGTTATAGTCTTTCCCCTAGTTCTAATGAGCTTTTTTTATACTCAGTTCTACTGGGGGTGGTGATTTTAACCACTACTACAAAAAATTATATCACTGTATGTATGTCTTTTTTTACTATTTATATAAATGTAGAAGACAAATGAGTTATTTGACTTAGAACTTTTGTTTACATTATTGGTATTAGTTATAGCTATGAAATATTACCAAAGACAGCATACCTATAGAGGTATGCTATTTTTTCAAAATATCTGCAAATGGATAAAATCAGTAAAATCAAGTAAAAACATCCAGAGAACATATATGGCATATTGAGATGTATGGCTGGAACACATACCCCGAGAACTACGAGAATATCTATATATATAATATATATATTCTCGTAGTCCTCGACATACCCTTGAGGCATTGGTCACAGATTTTTGTAGTCTTATTCCCTGTTCTAGCACTCACTTTTGCAGATTCCGCACCGTCCTATGACATCAGAATCAGCAACATGAATAAGAACATATACCTGCAACCCAACCAATTTGTTCATGGTAACTATATACTTGGCGCCGAAGAATTTTTCTTCCTATTGCAGGTACGTACAGTACAGGTTCGGCAGGTTGAACTGGTTGTCCTCTGCCTGTACCGTAACCTAGCAATAGTTAAGGTTGCTCAGGTTATTTTTCTTGTAGATTGTGAATAGCATCTAGATCCTGTGTCTCGTCTTCCGAATCGGCTGCAGTATCTTGATAATCTTCTATGTCTATCTCCTTCGATGATCTTCATTGCATTCATCTCCTCTTTAATTTATTCTCTCAAAAGCTTTATTTTTAATTACTCGGTTAGCTTGATGTCGATCTTACCAACATATTTTCATATATATCCTACGCTGCGCAGCCGTCATGTTCTCTTCCTGGATTCTGTCGATTCTAATCAGAATACATTGATAGTCGGTATAATAAATGCTATCTATTTATTATATCCATTAATATGATGATTTCCATTGAATTCGAAAAATAATTTCACGAGCGTTGCGAGTGAAATTATTAA
>JAYRBW010116279.1:0-17537 GCA_036023295.1 Invenusta paracnida
CATCCAAATACTAAATATGGGTTTCTTATTATCTCGCTTATCTATTTATCTCTTGATTTGTTAAAAAAATATTATTTAAATAATTAAAAAGTTTATTAAATATTTTGAAAAACTAAAATATAAATGCGTTTATTAGTCAGTAATATTACCATTTTCATATGTTTTATATAAATGTATTGGATGCTATATAGTACATAATATATTTATTCATCATATTGTATTTCTCAGAAATAATTTTCAAGAAACATTTTTTTATATTGTATATAAAACACGAACGATATACAAATATATCGATCTAAACTTCGATCTAAAAATCATGCTGATTAAAATTGAGGTACACTAAAAAGTTTTGAAATCAAAATGTGTATATATGTGTATATAATTTGTTTTTGTTATGAATAGTTATTTCAACATACTATAGATACATGTACAATCAGTCATATCAAATTTTTTTATATTTGACATAAGCCTGCTGTTTTAGTAATTAATTTTTATTCATAGCATTTCCTCCTATATAGGATGGACTAACGTTTGGATGTTTAAACATTTTTTATTTACCTGTAATTCGAGAAAGTTTTGGATGTTCTTTTTAAATTATTTAATTAAATCTCTAGTTGTGAGTTATAGAATTTTCCATTTCCTGTTTTGCGATGATTTTTAGATATTTACAAGACAACTTACATCCTACAACCTATTCATATAACAGAGATATTATTATTTGAATGATAAATTTAATATTTACTCTATATGTAGTAAAGAAAGAATTTTCCGGACAAATAGGAAACTGTTTTTTAACTAGTTATCAATATATTAAATTTTATACAATTTAATTAATTGTTTATGCATTTATATATAATACAAATCATAATTTATTATATATTGGCGTACTGATTGTCGTGTTAAACCAAAGAATATAGAGCAAGCGACTTTATCACAAATCAAATTTAATTTTATACACCATTTTAAAAATACAATTAATTATATTACTCTATTAGTTAGATGTATATAATATTACTATTGTTAGCTGTTTTTGGGATATTTTTCAGACCTGACTCAGTTAACAACAGGCTGACTGTACTGTCAGTGTAACAAATTTTAAATTAAAAAGTTGTTTTTTCATTTGAAATTGCTGTATCTCCATTATTGTAAGTGAAATTTGAAAATAAAGATATATTTTAAAATGTAATAATCAAATCTATATTTTAGTTACAAAAGAATAATTTAAATTAAAAATCAACTAAGGCTAAGTCCCTAATCTATGGATATAATTATAATATATACTGGGTGTTCGAAAATTTGCTGTGCAGTGATCAATATATTAAATATTCTAATAAGAGAAAGATAAGGCTGTGCAATTATCAATATTAAATGTGCAGAATATACATAGTGTTTGACCAGTCAGTCAGTTAATATAAGCGAAACATTGCTTTACTTAGTTTGTATGGTATTGTTTGTAAATAAAAGTTGAAATAAAACATTTTCAAAATTCAAGTGCACACAACTTTTCGAACACCCTGTATATTATATTTAAAAAAAACTTACATTAAAAAGCATTCTTTGCAGACTTTGAAACTGCACCTGTTTCATTGTCAGGTTTAGGAAAAGTAAAAAATTGCAGCTTAGAATTGAGAAGAATAGATTTCGAGAGATTTTTAGATTAATTTTTACAGTTAAAAACTGCGCAATTAACTATCCTGGGAGTTACAACAATGGCGGATGCCGCCAAAACACCCCAATTATCCCGGCCAGTTTTAAAGCGCTTTTAGCAAGGACTGAGGGTTCTTGTCGCTTGCTCTATATTCTTTGTGTTAGACACAATTTATAGAAGCATTAAAAATATTACACTGGAGATAAATACAAGTAATTTATTACTTTCACATAAATACATTAAGCATTAATAGTTTATGTAACGACTTTTAAAGTATTAATAGAAAAACAAACTGCTAAAATAAAGATATTCTGAATTGATTCCACTAGAAGCAGATACAGTCTACTTCATAGAATACGGTAAGGACGAGTATAACTCTTGAAAATTGAAAATACAATTAGAATAAAGTTAATACGGCGAATACATAGGCAATCATATAATTATTCCTGATTTTTATATATAAAAAATAGTGAATCAATGATTTCTTGGAAATCGATGAGTTCCCGCCATTTGGGGACACAATAAGACAAATGTAATAATGCGGCAGCCATATTTGACTTTGCCTAATTTTATTTCCAATTTTAATGTATAATATTTACGGAAAAAAAATCATTTAGTCAGTTATCACATTATCTTTGACTTACTTTACTTTGTGCGCGATTAAAAACGCAAAATTAAAGATGGTGAAATTTTTCTCCACTCCATAGGTGATAAGTTTTCAAAAATGTCAAATATACAATTCTACCTGTTCAAGGCATATTTAATAGAGACATCGAGAACACAACCTTAAAATGTATTGAAATTCTTACTGTAAAATTGTTTTTCTATAACTTTCCGAATAACAAATTTTTTGGAAATTTTAAGTGATTAGAATTAAATTTGACTATTTACGAATGTATAAATAATATTACTAAGCATACTTTTTTAGTATTCGCAGTTGGAACCTTTACCAATGGCTTTCTGATATGATATATAACTTACAACATAAGTGACAGTTACTATTCATAAATTTAGAAATGTTTCATTTGGTTTATTAGGTCTCCCATTGCGTCCATAATTGCACACATACGATAACTCATTCATTCATTGGAACGAGGTAACACATGTTTTGTAAAAGATTGATTTGTTATCTATGTCACAAATATTAGTTTGTAGATATATTCTTAAACAAATCCCATCCTAAATTTATAATTTTAATGACAGTACTAAACGCATTTAAACGGAGCACTAACGTGGTCAATAATTCGCAAAGTAGGTATATATACTTTACCATAATAAATATTTTTTTTATAGTCTTCTGGAAGCATAAAATGGTATAACTAAATGAAAGCAAGATTATTTTGAAGCTATAATATATGAAATACAACATTTATGTATTATTTACACTTAATATTTACTCGTTATAGTAGTTATTTATAGTAATAATTAATAAATATTTTCTTTTGATTATAACGTATCTGGTTGTAGTGTACCATTCAATTTATAAATATGATAAATTTGTGAAAAGCTGTTTCATGTGAATTGCCAACTTCGGTGCTCCTAAATGTACTCATACAGTAATTATTTTATGGATAAATACTTAAATGATGCCATATAGTCATTAATTTGTCTTAATTAATTTTTAATCTATGGTAAGTATCTGATAACTATTTGCCAATTAAAGATACAAATATAGACTTTTATTTAGTAGCATTTAAATTAAATTCAAATATACTTAAATTGGATGTTTATTAAGAATAAAATACAATACAAATTAGCTTGAAAATAATTATTCTTTAAATTTTTTATAATTTTCATGGTTTATTAAAACGCGTTTTAAAGATACTTTTATGAGTTATTGTATACAGTAAATTAATACTGAAAGATATATAAACAGAATCTAAACATTAAATACATAAAGTAAAAATAAGGAGGAATAAATTAAAACCACGACAGAAAATTAAATTTGCCGGATATGAACAGACAAACTATAAGAAGAAGAAACATTTGAATAGATCTAAAATAAATAGATTACCGCCATGATGTAATTGGGTATTTCATTTAGGCTAATCATGTAGGCTTACTTTAATTATATTTTCAAGGCCATGACTAGATTTTGTCCAAAATTTTAAATTGATCGATCTAAGGATAAGTTACATTAAATTACTATGGTTACATTAAATGAAATGGTTCAATTAAACTATGATTACATTAAATGAAATGGTTATCTTGGAATTTAATATTTTTGTGTTATAATAATCTGAGATCAAATGTAGTTTGGTTTTGCCAAAATACTCGTAGGTAAAGTAGCTAAATCGATTAAATATTTAAATTGATAGACCACAATTTATCACAACATTTTGGAGTTACTAATGTATGGTAGAAATTATTTTTCACTTTAACATTTTTGAAAACAACAGAAATATGTATATGCAATCTTGTTTCGAGTTAGCTCTTGGAGTTTAAAGAAGAATATCACTGATGGGGAATAACAGTAGTGAGAACATTTAAATCATTTTACTATTGATAGTATTAGTTTTTGAATTTTTTCCACTAAAAAAACGATTATCACAGCTTTAAAAATAAAAAATAAATATTGTGGAATGCAATTTTTTATAAATTGATGATTTCTTTTTGAAAATTAGTCCATTTAGAGTAAATGGCTCTATGTAAAAAACTTATACATTTTTTCAGAAAATAGAAGCTATAACGTATTCAACTATGAATATAAGTGTAAACTGAAAAATATATGAAAGTATCTCAACGTCAAAAATCATTATCGTTACCTTACTTGATACTCCATATTTAGGATGACTGTTGTGTAATAGTTGAAATGGTTCTAAGACGTGTAAAAGTCTGAATTTCAAATACTAAGAAATTTTTTAACATTGTGAAGGTTCTAAATGTATTAAATATCTATTTATGACTAATAATAAGATTTTATCTGAATGATTTATAAAAGAAACATTAAATAATGTATATGAATATTAATCTAACGGCAATTATTATCGGAGCAATGAGTTAACGCATTTGTATAGTTTAAATATAATGCTCTAAGAACCGTGGAAATGGCAATTTAAATAAAATATCTAGAATTTCAAAAAATGAGTTCATTGATTGGTAATTTATGTCTCCGATCAAGTGAAATTAAATTAATTTGAGTTTTAACTAATTTTATTGAATAATTTGTAAATAAAAAATAATCTGTGGTAATTTTACAGGAGAATCGTGCCATCAAGAATTCCTTCATCGTCAACTTTGTGATCATGTTTTTGCTCCCTCTAACGGTGATTACAATCTTGTACATGCTCATTGGACACGCCATACGCCAATCTTTGCTCCAGAGAGATTCATCCGACCACTTCAGTCTCTCAGCCCAACACAACATGCAGAAAGTCCGTGCCAGAAAGGCTGTCCTTGAGATGCTAGGTGAGTCCCTTACATCTATTAGCTCGGCCCATGAAATCCACCCATAGAATAAGGTCAACTCAACCTGTGTTATTTAATTTGTTCTCTATAACATATATCACTATTTAAAATTTATATTAATATTAGCATAGTGTAATAATTATATAATAGAGTCATATCTTCTCTCATTGATTTTACATTCATCATATTGTAAATATCGACAATATTGTCGACAATATTTAGAAAATCATTGTATTTCAAGAAATTTTTCTTAAATGGGTAATGGGTGGCAAATAAGTAGTAGATACTTTTTTTAATCAAGTTTTACGATTTAAATAATTGTAACGTATCACAAATATCGACAAAATACATTTGGTTACATATTTATACCTAAAAATGTTCTAATCTATTTGATCTTTTAACAATATTATTTCCAATGCATTATTTTACAAAAAGCTTTACTGTAGCAAAATAGTAGTATTTAATTGCATTCAATAATCAAAAGAGATTAACATCATCTGTATGTCAATAATCTGTGAATATTACAATATGTTTTTAGATTCAAATGAATCAGACTAATTCTACAGTTCAAATACGAAAGAAAAATTGAGTATAAATATTTTAGTAAAATTTGGATGGATTGTAAGTTAATCTATAATGTAATGTCATTTTTGTGCAAATTATTTATATTTACCAATTTATTCCCTGACATTTATAAATGTTTTTCTGTGAAATATATTGAAATATTTTGTTACATGTTTAACATTAATTTTAATAAGGTTTTTATAATGTTACGCTTGTAGGAATTAAGTAAACCATTTATACAAGTTGCGCCGACTTGCCTTATGTGAGTCTAATTATAATAATACCGAGTTATAAACTGTTACCTAAAAATCCATTCTGTTGTGGTCTCATTCAGCCCAATCGACCAACTTTTAATCATTTAATTAGTTTTAGAAGATGTTCAGCAACCCTTTCAGCGGATTGAAGATCCCTTAATTTGTCTTTACTAGTGTGTAACTTTTTTGGGGGCTCAGTCTGGTTTGTGTTCGATTAAATAAAAGTCCTTTTGAGTCAGGGACGATTAAATGAGCCTAAACGCTTTTCGATTTACTTGAGTAAACTTGAAATTGTATGGGCATCAATTGATTATATTTCAGTTGTTTCATCGCTTTATATTATTAGAAAGTCGGCTGAGATTTTTAGTATATAACATTGTAAACATCTATGTAAATTTATAAAATGACATTTTAATATTTAATTATTTAGATATTTTCAACACTAAACAATTAGTCCGTGACTTTTTTATGTCATCATACTCTGCACTGAATGGAACATTATCAAGGCGTTCAAACACAGTAGACATTAGAAAATATCTTAACTTTTGACGAGTTGATAGCATAGGTTGATTGGACTGCTGTGATATTGAAGCCTTAAAAAGTTTACAAAGCATAAATTACCAAATTACCAAAGTTAAGATAGAAGTATGATGCCTATTACTCTCAGATGAATCCTTCACAATCAACAGAAGCAGAATTGGTCTCTGATGTGTAAAGTATAAAGTGCTCGAATCATTGAGCAAGAGAGATATAGAAGAACCAGCTTATTCTTTCAATCGAAACATACATTTTCAGGAACTTAAGTGTGGAATAGTCAAGCAAATAGTACCTACTTTCTATAAAACACAGAAGAAATATATAAATTTCTATTAAAAATGTTGGTAGTCACAAGTTCAACAAAAAGTTTCAGCTTTTCAAGATCATTGTAAAAACGTGTCCGTGACCAATCGAAGTAGATGATGTAACCATAAACATTGTGTATAATAACCATTCTTGTGCATATAAACAGTGTTTATTGTTATTGAAATGTATACCTATTTTAATGGAATTAATTTTATTGAAAAGGTGTTTTTTGTTACTAATATCATGTCAAGTTTTTTTATACCTTTTAAGAAAAAGTCAATATCCCTGAAAAAATGTTTCTTCGTTTTTTCTACTTTTTATAAAAATAAAAACGACAGCAGCGCAAAACTAGCTCAAAGACAACATATTGCAATAATGTAAAAAGTATACAATTCAGCTTTTGATGAAATTGTCATAAAAAATTCCATAAGTACATATGTTACAATCTGAATATTTAAAAGTAAATCTTATATAAGTCGATGATTAAAATTATTAAGGTTTGCCATCAGGTCACAGGTAAACTAAGGTTAAAAGACATTAGCTGAAAAAATTATATATATTTCCGAATTTTCCAATAAATCTTTATAAATAAGTAATTCACATATTTACACACAGGATAGCACTGTAGAAAGTGATTTAACGCATTTTAGTAAAAATCTGATATATATTTTGATATCCGTTATTTAAAAATTTAGACATATATATAATTTTTTTAGCTATTGTCTTTTACCCTTATTTTTTCGATGATTAAAGTTTTTCAGAGAAGCACACATTGTATTATAGAAACTGTAATATGATTACAAGAATAAAACCATTTGAAATTAACTTTTAATCAGATAGCCTTCTTGACTTGTAACAAAATGATAACAAAATTGTAACACTGCAATTAATAAATCAGTAGGGCATGCTTTTAAGAATGTATTTTCTATTATCGTGACATTACATAAGACAAATAATCTTCTTCTATGACAATTCTATATAATAATGAAAATCATTCTTTACTAAATTATTCTTTCTGTATAGCTTTATATTGTTGCCCAAATGCATTATTCACAATGCAATGTTCACTTTTATGTAAACATCGTGGAGGTGAATTCACATTTAAAAAATTGAATAACTGATTTATTCTTTTTGTTTGCGCACAATACGATACATTGCTGTGTCATTTGTACCTTGGTTATATTTATTATACATGGAATCTAATTTTATTGTTAAAATTATTTTGAATTGAATGTTTAATTCGTCACTCTAGGCAAACTATATAGTTTAAAATAGAAACAGTATATATATGTTAGAACAAATTTGCGAAATCAACAATTATACAACACTTGTATACAAATGATACAATTGAAGACACTTTAGAAATAGATACATATTGGTTGACATAAGCATTTAATATTTAATACAGTGTTTATTTTACATGAGCATAAAAAAATTAACAACGCTTTTAAGAGAATTTTTATAAATGCAAATGCAAATTTGGTTTTGATAAACGCTGGATCATTATTAAATAATGTTGACAGAATATTCTATTAAAAATAATAAGCTTATTTAAAGTAATGTTGTTCATTAATGCACAAAAAATACAGAATCGAGAAGACAAGAGAAAAAAAAGAAGGTCGGAAGCATTTCATTTGAGTCGGTACAGTTATTTTTAAACAAATGTGACAACTATAAACTGCTTGATTGTAATATAGAGCGATTAAACAGTTTACATACATAATCAATGTATAACAATGTGCTTCATCTAAAGTGCTTTATATATGTACAACAAAATTATTTCATATAGTTTTTTAAGAAAGAATTAGTTCATTGGGGTACATTTCTTTCACCCCAAATTTATGTCTCAGTAGATCGCCGACAGTCACTAATAATTTTGGTTCATTAGCTTGATCTTAACCAGTCATTCAGTAATTCTCAAACCACATTCACATCCGTCCAGAATTGGAGTAATTTATCTATTCATCTTTAACAAATACTCCAATATATTGGCAATTTGTCAATCTGAAATTGAAACCCGGTTTTTCGCCTAATATCATATAATGGGACGTGGCCCATCATTCATTCTTCATAAATTATCGGAAAATATATTGGATTATTTGTCATCGTAGCAGCATTTGTTATCTGCAGCTGGGCAAGATTATTTACGGCTGCAGATTTTTGTGTGCTATTTGATTTACTGCATACGGCAAAAAATAAATTACTTGACATTTTTTTATTTAGTAAAAAATAAAATAAAATAAAGTGATGTGATTTTATTTATTAGAAACTGTGTTGAAGCCCCACTATAAATGTTTTTGTATTATTATAACTTCCTTCGTAATTTAAACAATCATAAATAAACTTATTATTAGCCAAAAAATAACACAAATTGGTTAGCTTTTAAGTGTGAAATAAGCGTCTTAAAGCACTTTTTATATATTTGATTTGAAGTATGTTTATATATGAAAACAAAATAATTAAGAAATATATATCAATAATAAATAATTAAAATAACATGATGATACCTTTATGTTATAAATTTAAAATATCACAGACAATAAATCAATAGACAACAAACTGAATTAACTAAAGTTCTATTTTCTGAAAATCTTGACATTATACAAAAATCAGAAAACAGTTAGCTCAAGTCAGTCACTCATTTTTTTATAAAAGAGCTAACATAATTTTTTTATGATGAGCACTTTTTGCTATTTTTGGCTAATTATAATATCTCAATTTAAAAAAATGTATACTGTTATAATCTCGCTATAACGGTAACATATTTGGATCCAAACAAAATAACTATATGTACCTATCTAAATACCAAATAATAACTTTGCATATAGCAAAATGGATATAACTAGCGGGTTTTGTCATCCCAAGAATAAATTCACCATGTTTATAACGAACAAGAAATTAAAAAAATATTTTACACTTTATCGTGGACTAAAATAATATCACCTGTGTACAAGATCATATACTATTTAATATTACTTCAATGTCACATGGTGCCACCTTTTATTTCGAAGTCCATGAGTTAAATTAATGCAGAAGTATCGATTGGTTCGAATACGTCTACTTGACAGCACTTCATAACTTAATATACGCGAGATACAATATGAACATTTTTCAAATAAAAATACTACCTGATCTAAGCGTATCGTATCAATATATTATAAAAATTTTATGTGTAAAATCTTTTAGAAATTCTACATATAAATGAAATCTGTTTTTGATGACTGTCCAAATATGATATATACAATACTAAAAATAGATGTACAGATAGATGTACAGTGGTTGCCACAGTGGATTACGAAAAAGTCTATTTTTAAACCTCAATACAATGATGGTTCTATAATAGTTATAAACATGAAAATTAACAAGCTGATGAATGTTTAGCGAGGCTATAAATAACAGTTGAATTATTTCAGATATTGAACTATTTTTCAATTAGTACGCTGTTACTAAAATCCCTAGTCTGATGAAATCCTATAATATCTATCTACTGTACGTAGGTTCTTCGCATGAACTAACAATTACTGCCTTTGATTTAGATATACATTTCTAAATAAAATAATTTCCTATTTGTTTCATTGATTTGTGCAAAATTTGAAACAGTCCGACATAAATACAAATTTGACACTATAGTTTGTAAAAAATATTATAATTTAAAACCTGTTTGAAATATTACCTACTATCAATATGAACAAATTTATATAATTGTGATATATACATTGATAAAGCGATACAGGATTTCCGAAACAGGCATTATTATTCAATAAATGATAATCATCATTCTTCTTAAAATACACAGCTAAAACTCATGTGTTTCGCTTTTAATTAAACTTTTATTATGCCTTATCATTGATTATGTAAATTAGATTCAGTTGTTAATCAGACGTTTGATAGCACCATTTTCTTAATATTTAAGTAGGAGTATAAAAGGTAATAGCAGTAATACAAAATTTAATCGATTATAGTAAAAAAAGACTAAATAGTCGTATATATCATAATATAATATAAGCAAACATAATATAACCATTTTTTTAACATTTGAATTTTCTATGTATACAAACATAAAATAGGATTACAAGTTAGCTTTTATTTTTTATGTGTTACCGCCCGACCCGCTATAAGCCCTTCTTTATATTTTTATTACTATCAATTTTAATCCCATTTATAACAAATTGAAAATAAAATTAGAATGCAAATTAGAGGATAAATCCCTTGAATTAATAATATTTTTTTCTCTTTCCCGTTGTCTGTCTTTCAGTTGCCATAGTTATTGCATTCTTTCTATGCTTTGCGCCCTTTCACGCCGAGCGACTGATGGTGAATCTGACTCCAAGTGAGGAGTGGGACTTTAACCCGCGACTGTGGACCGCCCACGACATTCTCATGTACATATCCGGCATCTTCTACTTTACCAGCGCTATTATAAACCCCATCCTCTACAACGTCATGTCTCGGCGCTTCCGCAAGGCGTTCAGTGGTGTCCTGCGCACCAGTTGTTTTTCCCACGTTAATGATAGTGGTGGAGGTGGTGGTGGTGTTTTGGTAACGCGGACCAATCTACTTAACCACCGAACGAATAATAATAACAATGGGGCTACCCCAATGAGTCAACCTCTTCCGACCAATCAACTCACTATGAGTCAAAGACGGCGCCAGGAGAATATGATAGCCCTCATAGGAGAGACGAATATGACATCAGGGCGGCATGGCCAACCTCTGATAGGTATGGATGGGGATACGGACAACCGTAAACGACTGAGACTCTTGCAACGGAAGAAAAAGAAGAAAATGACGGTGACAGAAGCTCCTGTTCGAACCCAATTTCAGTGCATGGATTGTCTAGGTCAGTGTAAACAAAGTAGTGTCGAGTTCCCGGAGTCCGATGAAGCGGGTGATATTCCTGACCCCTTTGATGCAGCCAACACAATCGGACCGGAGACACAGTTTCGATTGGTGCCTACGGAAGACATTAAAACCTGCGATTATTGATTAAATGAAATGGAAGGGGTGACTGGTGGCTGGGCTTTGATCTCCAGTCAAGCTCTTGTTAGAAGAACAATGTTAGTTTTTAGCGCGCCTTGTCATCAATTCTCACTTCTTCCCTTTCAATCTTTAGTCGTCAATTCTGAAGATATAAATATGCATAAAAATGTGTAATGGGTGCGCGTTCAAATTTGTCGAGAAAATTGCATTTGCCTAACAAACTTAATCTAATTTATAAATCGGGGTCATCCATTCTGCCACAATGAATATCAAGTAGGAATTTACATATACATATTCTAAGTATGTCTCTGTATGATACAGTGTTCAGAGCTCATCACTATTTTCATATCATATTTTGTCTATACATCCCGAAAACTCTAAAATATATTTTAGAATTTTATCACAGGGGTGAAATTAAGTAAATGGAAGAAACGATGGAGAAATTATGAATAACATTTGCTAGAACTTTTTTCTTGTTTAATTTGCGCACAGAACATGAAATATATAATGGTATTTATTAATATTATATATATGTCCTATTAAATAAAGAAGTTTTCAATTCAGTAAAAAAGATTTCCCTGCAGTACAAGTTACATATAAAAATAACATAATAGTTAAGAGATTCAAAATAACGCAATATGCCAGGAATTTTTTAATTTGTTTTGTAAAATCATATAATCAAGTGAGTATAACCTTCTATTTACCTAATACAAAATATAGTAAGGTCCTTATTAATAATTATACTTATCGTGTTATTTTATATTAAAATGAAAATGTATCACAATTATACTTTCTTAATTTAAGTTTTAGTAAAAATTAAACAATATGTAGGTTTTAAAAATACATTTATTCATATTTCTTTTAAACATAAATTAAAATAACTGAAATAACTAAATTACTTATAGAAATATTCAACTGGGCAAAAGTGATATATATATAATTTTTAAAATGTATTTTTGATGTACTTTCAGATAAAAGAAATGTTCAATTAAATTCTTTAAACTTATAAACTTTCTGTTTTTATTTCTAAACTGTGGTAAAAATTATATGAAAAATATTATCATAATGTATCAATATTTATATAACTCCAATCATATAATTTAAATCAGTTATAATATTTAGGCATTTGGATATCAATAGATAACTCAAATTTTGGTTTTAAACTGACTAAAAATTTATATGATTCAAATTCTTCATAAATTCTAAATATCAGTTTGTTGATACATACATATTATACATATATCATCACAATTCAACGAATTTTCGGTATACTAATGAATGTTTGTCATAGATATTTAAGATTAAGTTTTGTAAGCATTTTGTTGTATATATATTTTATGCGTTGAAATTTAACAATATATATAATACATATATGTATATATGCGAAAAATACATATATTTTTATGCAGATACAGATATGTTATTATTATTGATTACCTAAAATGTATGATATTTGTTACCTGCTTATAAGTATTATTAAGGTTGAGAAAGTGTTGTCTGCATTTGTTCATACATATATTGCTATTATTTACACTGTGCTATAATTGTTCAAAACATACATATATTCCTAATGGTAACTATAATCTTATGTACATATATGTATACCTATAGTCGTATGCGAAGGGCGAATTATACCCAGTATATATAGTCACAGCATATTTGTATTTATTTAAGCATGTATTTTAAGTTTGTCCATGTGTCAATATGTGTACTATAAATTTTTTTAAACAACAATTCTACTATTTTTGCTCTTTGTGATCTTGATTTTAGTGCATATGTGGAATAGTATGAAGCAATGAACACTAACATCGTAATCTTATTTATCTTAAAGTACGCACATAGATTAATGGCAAGGTAAATATTGTATTATATAATATATTTTTGTATTATTTTATATTAAAATGCAAGGGAATTAATATCTACATTTTTATTTTATTGAAAAGGATAAAATTAAAATGTGTAATTGAAAATAAAAATAAAATGTCATACTTATTCTTTTATGCGTTGCAACATTTTATTAATAATATTTGGAGTAATTCTGATACATCTGTTTTGCTTGTAGAAATTGACAGATGAATGTAATGCAATGAATGACATTTTAATGAATTTTAGATATGTTTATGATAAAAATACTTATATATATATTGTATATATATTACTCCTAAACAAATGATATCACTAAAATATTTTATATTAAAAGAAGCCACTGGTACAAAGATATGTAATATAATCATTTAAATATATAGTACATAATAAAATGAATATAATAAGTATAAAACTATTAAAAATTTGTATTTTCTTTCACATATTAGTCCGTAGCCAAAAAAGGATTGCCGGTAACCCAAAAAAGGAGGAAGAGTGTGGAACATCTATTTAAGGTTCTAAATATGAAATACAGCAAAAACTAAATTACTACATATTTATTATAGAAAATGTGTTATAATATATTTAAAATAAGGCTAACTTAACTGAAATTTAATATGAAACAAGATATATTTTAATATTACTCCGGTTAAATGTTGATAAAACTAAAAACAAATTTACGTTTTAAAAATCTAGATGTGCAATTAAATTAAAGTAATAGGTACATGATTGTAATTATTAAGAGGTAAATATACTTGAATGATATTTTTGTCAACAAATTAAATAAGCTAATTAACTTAAGCTTAATATAAGCTTAACATTATACGTAGTTTATTAATTAGTACCCTGAAACGGTAAGACTTGCAAAAACACGAATAACAGATTCAAGAGTCAATTAGAAGAACGTGAATTCATTATTTTGAAAAATATTAAAATTAATTTGTATAGCAACAACATTTGAAAGGTTTTATATATGGTGTTTGGACTCTTTAGTACCATATATTAGTACTTCAGAACTTAAATCTATGCACTCAATAACTGGAGATCTACATCAATGATTATCATATCCAGAGGTCATTTCAAATAAAGATGAGCATATTATATATTTATTAAGTTATCTTGCATTTCATCAAATACTGTTATTTTATATTACATATATGAAATATTTGATTTTCTCCTGTAGGTATGTAGTGTAATAATAGGCTTATTAGAAAGATAGAATAAGATAGAATAATTTTCTTATTTTATAAATATTTTGTATTAAATTAAAGCAATATGTGTATATATATTCACTTATTTAGCCTAACCTAATATTTGAAAAAAGAGGTGCTTGGTAGGATATTAACTACATAGGTAATATCCTTAACTTTGTATATAGAACTCTATCTAGATCTATTTTACTATACATTACTTAGCACTAATAAATTTAGTCTATAGTAGATAAAATAAATATTATTTACATGTTAATTAATATGAAACCTATGACAATATTCGAGGTCTTAATAATAATAATATTTTATTTTATTGTAATATCCCAGATATGTATACTTGACTATAAAATAGATTTGTAGATCTTGTTAAGTGGTGTCTTATTCGATACATCTACAATTTAAATGTCTACACTGTATTATTTTGTTTTAACACCGATTTTTTACTGTTAATTTTTGTTTGCTTGCTGATTCATTATAAGTCTAACGGCTTTCGTCATCAATTGGCCCGTTCCAGCTGCATCTGAGGTTGCTAACCAGAAAGCCGGGCCGAATATCTCTAAGTTGGGACACCTATATATCTACAAAAAAGGTATTCTGCAGTGTTATCTTCTTTCCCACACCTGTCACAGAGGAATCCTGGAAAGTTTGTATCGGGCATCTTTTTCATCCGTTTTTGAGTGGTTTCTTTCTAATTATGTGGTGGTATTGCTCTGCCAACGGGGTGTGTCCAATTCGTATCTGATGTTTGCTGACGACTGTGATTCTGTCGAGTTTATCCGTGTCTTCCGTTTTCCTTCTACCTTGGCACACCTTATAGCGTACCACCCTTCTCATTTGCTTCTCCAGTATTGAGTTCTTTCTCTTTTCGATAAATTTGTCGACAATAACTCTTTCATCTACTCTAATATCCTGCTGGTTTCTCTCATAGCTTCTACATCAGCCAACCTGTCTGCCTCCTCATTCTCAGCAATCCCAGAGAGGGAGGGTACCCATTGTAATTCTATGTTGACAGCTTTCTGGCTTAATTCTTTTAACCTAAGCTAGATCTTCCCTGCTTCTCTCGAGACGCAATCCTCAGGGTCCGACTCGAGTTTTTAGAGGAGAGATATCCTGAGTCATGTCCTTAGACACATTTAGTATTTCTCTCTAGACCCATCTCTAGAACTTTACAGAGAACGTTACATTACATATGCTCTGCTCTGAAACTTGATATCCAAGTACCGGTTGGTATATCCTCCTGCATTCTAACTCCTTATTTGTTGGTCATATAGATATACCTCCTCCGTTCCGTACTCCTCCCATAGCTGAGCCGTCTGTCCAGATTTACCAGTCTAGTTCCTGAAGGTCGCAATATTAATCCTAGCTTGTGTAAACTTTTCTTCGTGGAACTTCTGCCTTTCACTTCGCAACTTGTTATGATACTTGAGAGGGTGACCTGTTTCCAAGGTGACCATGGTGCTTGTAATTTTTTTTCTTCACAACTCTCTTTCCTATCGTTTTAGAAATTCGCCATCATCCTGTCACCTTCAATCTAGCATCCTAGCTCCTTCCAAATAACACATAAGTCGGTCATTTTGCGACTGTCTATTATCACACGAATTACCTCTTTTACATACACTTCAATACTCTGCAATATGATTTTAACGCCGTCGGAATCCAAGGCCCGCCCACGTGGTCTGTATCTCCATAAACATATCCTTTCGCCACCTTCATAGTCTACTTTTCATCAAGATATCACATACAGTTATATTCTCTCTAATAAAAGCGTACCTAACCATGAACAAATTAAATAGAAGCGTACTCTCTAATGTAAGCTCAGTCAGGGACATCTAAATACCTAGTATTGGTGGGTATGTAACTTATTTTGTCGTATTTTATATAATCTGGGAATTATCATTTACAAAATACATGCACGTTATTTAAAAATAAATGAATAAGTCAAACAAAGAGATAATTTATTACCTCGCTACCCAAATTTTTAATCAATAGCTGCTATGTCATGTGTTTGTTCAGGTATATCATATACCTACCTAAGTATCTTAGATCTCTAATGTGCAACAAAATATGTCTGACAATAAACGCAAGTTGTGGTGCAGACTAAATTAGCAGTGCACTTGATTTCTTTAATAAAACAAAAACCGTCAACAAGACCGCTTGGGAGTTCAATTTAAACCACAAGTAAATAAGGGAATGACACAAAAATGGAAATTCTTTCCAAAAACACGATGTTGCAAACAAAAATCAACCTGGTGAATGAGGAAAAAACTGCTTTCAGAAACTTGTGAGGAATATTTGAAAGACTGCATTACAACCGCGAGAGATAAACGACTTCGTGAGTCAAGAGAATTCATGCAAAGGTCTTAAATTGGATAAATAAAATGGCATAGTAAAGGAATTTCATGCCAGAGAGGGTTGACTATACGAAAGTTTCTCATTTGTAATAAACTTTCATTACGTCAACGTACAATGATTTCACAAAAACTTACAATGAATTGTGTAGATAAAACTATAAAATTTATTGGTTATCCTAAAAAGACAATTTCTGAAAATAACATTGCTTCAGCCGATATGTACGTTATGGACGAAACGCAGTTGTGGATTGAACTGTATAGTCAATAATACAACGTTGCATACTAGACGTTCCTTTGAAAATCAAATGAGCATGAGAAAGTGCGCCTCATTGTATATTGTCGACGTCAGATCAAATAGAGATGGCTGAGATTTGAATTTTAAAATCGCGTAATTTGTCAGACCAAATGTTGACAA
>JAYRBW010116290.1:0-17537 GCA_036023295.1 Invenusta paracnida
ATCTATAAACGTCACTTCAAATTAACTCTACTTCTGCGCAGTAACTAACTTTTTTTATACAAAAACAAATTTCTATGTATCATTTCTATTAAATCATATTTTTATACGTATATATATATATATATATATATAAGTAGTAACCCTTTTATTCTATATTTAAATAAGCTAATTCTATCCCAGATGATCAATTTAACCAGTAATGCTAATACTTTAACATCAAAGAAACTTCAAACCATCCAGGGTTGACTTATATCTCTTGTCGCAAATACTTTCACTAAAAGTTATTTTTTGCGTCAATAAATTTGGAATTTATGAGAAAAAACTGTACACATGACCTAATGAGTCTTAAGCTATAATATTATTTCACAAATGGAACAGATAAGGGTTACAGTTATCAGACATGAGAACGATTAATGGTTGCTACGGCGGAAATATATCTGTTAACTATAATTCTGCTAAGTATGACACCTGTGTGTTCAGTTGAGCCTCCAAATCGACACATTACTCCGAAACTTTTGAGGGTTTACAAGCTAAGATAGCATCTCAAGATTTCATTCAGTTTATATGTATATTAGTTAAAAGTTTTCATAATAATTCGTAGTTTAAAATATAAATTTATGATCAGACAAAAGAAATTTTCTTCAGTTCATAATTTTGAGTTTTAAATCAGGTGAACTAAAATATTTCTATTAAAAATGTTGTTAACATGTATCATTTAGAAAAATTAAGTATATTGTAAGTCATTTAGATATTATAGATAATAGCGCTTTGATAATCGACAACAGTCATCTTGCCAGTTATTTTTAGTAGATTGTGTATTCGTAATTAAAATATATAAGAGGATTTTTACTTGATTTTACGGATGGTTACAATTTCAAATAAGAATAAAAAGTATGTATAAGATTCCGAAGTACTAAGAGGTAATTAGTTATAGTCAGTGTACGTTTCATAATAATTACTAGCAATTTGAAGATAAATTTAGAATATCATCAAAGAGTTTGGAAATTAAGCCAAATATCAAGTTATAAGCAGCTCTAGGGAAAGCCCGGATATTGTAGATAATGCTATCAAGATAGTCATGAGCTAAAACAAGTATGTAAATGCGCTTTCCAGAAATTATAAGATGACATGGTAGGTAGATAAATACACAAATATATAATATTTAAATTAATAAAAGAAAATGCATTTACTATAGTGACAATTAATCATGTACAGATTTTGTTCCAAATTTTGCTTATAGCAGACCACCTTTATTGACAATAAACGACCTATCTATATAAACGTCGTTGCATAACCAGACATGAAGTCAATCGATATTTCTAAGTTTTATGGTCAAAGACTGTGAAAACAGTACTAAATTATAAAAAAAGACTTATAAAAATGGAGGATAACTTGGGCGAATTACACCAAGTGATAAACCGTAAAATATGGAGGCGACAATAAGCACATCCAAAACTGTTAAAAATTATCAGAAGAATGTAAATTCTGTCACAAAATCGATGTTTGAATTTACAAACTAGGAGGCTGAGATACGTTCAAAATTAGTTTACACCACAGAATAAAGAGAAAGCATTATGTAGAAAAAGAATAATGGCGAATTTTTATGAGTAATCATCGGAGAATCATTTTTAAAAAGAAAATCAATCAACCCTAGTTTGGAGTAAACAAAACAATATCAAGAAATGAATTCTTGTGGAATCGATGACCAAACTGTCTTAAAAAGTATTGAACTCAAAGAACTCAACTCGGACAGCTGCAGAGGGCGGGTTCGATTAAGAACAAATCAAGATCGGACAACCGGGTAAAAAGAGATAAAAGAAAATAGTAATAATGTTTATGCATGATATATAGTTGGCTTTGCTATTGGAGTGATACTAGAAAATTACCTACCTCTGTTGCTGCTTAGAGATCAACTTCTTCCTTGAGAAGATAAAATATACACAGACGCCAGTTAGATTTAATTGTGGGCATAATTAAATTCATTATTTACCAAGTTTATCGTAATTGTGATTAGAAATTATTCAACCATAAATTAAGTTATTATTTGTGTTAACAAGGAAAAATAAATCTTCAGATAATACATCTGTTTATTGGGCATGTACAAAAACTTCTGTGTTTTTAACTGAGAAGATATATTTGAAAGTAAATAGAATAAAAATAGAATTTCGCAAATTAAGCTTATTGGTAGAAAATTGTTGAAAATATTTGCAAACCCAACTAATAGTTGTTGCTTATTTTTCACAAACATTTAGTACCAAATAATATGTATGTTTAGTCATTTTAAAATGGCAGGAGACAATGGTGGAGATACGCAGCTATCCCCCTTGCGTACTACTACAATTTTGTAATTTAAATACAATTTAGCACATTAGGAGAGACAGAAAGAGCTGACAGTTGACTCACCAGTTGAAAACGGTCTTATTCGGCGGACAATGGGTTTCCATGACCGTTGTGAGTCTGAGAATGGCCAACTTTTTCAGAAAGCTCATGTGTGCAACGGACATAGTGCAGAGGTCACGGTCCATGGGGCCCAGACTAAGCCTCTTGTGGCGGTTGTTGGCGATACCTCCCGCGCTACTCATGAGAGAGGAGAAGGAGGTCACTTGAGAGGAAGGTGCCTGGTTGGTGTGGGAGTTGGAGTGATGGTTGTTGGAGGAGCGTTGTTGGCCTGTGGTAGAGCCGTTCATTTCACGTCTACGAGAAGGAAAGGTACCAATCAAGATACCAAGATGAAATTTACATGCTTATAAAACAACTCATTTATTTTGCTCAAAATTTTAAAATAGATTTATATTCAAAAGAGAAGTAAAGCCGAAAATTAAAACAATAAATTATAATCTGAGAATGTTTCGGTTAATTAATGGTTAACTAACCATTATCAATCGAGTCAGGGAGACAACGGGTGTTGACATTACTGTTTTTACTATTCTATTAAATATATATTCTGGATATGATATTTGAGTGTTTATTCGCTTTCATCGAATAACCGAGTTTGGATGTGTATTGTTCAACATCTAGTTTTTTTAATCTGATATAACTGACCTAATTCAACTAATAAACATTTTAAATAAATAGTACAGAACTAAAATATGATAACAAATATGCTATCACTGCTTTTCATCCTACCGGGCAGTCGTTGGTGAACCCAAGCCCGAATCACATCGACTTGAGTCATCCTCTCCTCCACCCCCGGGGGATATCGACTGCTGATGGGACCCTCTGCCACCCCCTCCCAGATGGGGACCAGAGCCTCTCGAGGAAGAGAGAACAGGAGAAGGAGAGGGACGAGAAATCGACTCGTCAGCTCGCTTCTTGGCATCTTCCCATTGAATGAGATCTGAAATCTTCTTGTCGAGATCGTAGGAGTCGAGCTCGGACAACTGCTGCAGATAGGTCATGCCGGACTCGAGGCCGGAGGTGCGGAGTGGGCTGGGAGGTATCAGTCGCTCTTTACCGGTCAAGGGGAGGTTGGAGTCCTCATCAATGACTGTGTGAGGCGAGGCAGGTGCGCTAATTGCCATGTACTTTCCTGGTGGAAGAAAAGGGGCAGATTGCGATGACTTTGAGCTACAACTCCATAAGTTATTCAATAATAATTCGTTAATCTTACACTTATAACAATGAATAAAAACAAATTACTGTAAATTAATTTTCGGCTCAATTAATAGATAATCATCGGGAATTAAATAATCACGTCAAAAGTCGAAAACTAAATAAAACATAAATTTCATGTCAAAAGTATTATTTTCTTAAAGATAAGTCCGATGAAGGATATCGAATCCAAAATTCTGTAATAATCTATTTGTAGTTCATTTAAGATGAAGTACCTACAAGTTGGAAAACTTGAGAGCTTATAGATTTAAATGTAGATAATGAAGGATATTAATTTTAAATAGAAAGATTCACAAGACATTTAAAGACTCGTAATAGTAACACGTCAATACGTAAAAATAGACAAATAAAAAATGTTGGTATATAAATTGTGAATTCAGAGCGTAACAATTAATAATGCAAAATTTTCATTATTTCTGGTAGTGTAGGTATATTTAGATAAAACATATTGAAAGTCCAATAAAAATTTTCACATATTAAATTCTGTGAACATGTAAATTCTGACAAAGTACAAATATTACAAATAAAAGATAAAAATTCAGAAAAAATTATTGATAATTGTATTTTTTATAGAAGCAAATAAATTCACATGAATACATTAGATCTTTTCAGTGAGCTAAATAATAAATAATGGGAAAATTAAGACTGTTAATACCGTTTATTGTCTTTTTTTTGTAAAGAAAAAAAATGTTAAGCCCTTTTTATAAATTTTAAATATATTTATATACGAATTGATTTACATATTATGGATTTTTAATAGCCAATATTGTA
The DNA here is from genome assembly GCA_036023295.1 of Invenusta paracnida. NCBI lineage: Eukaryota > Metazoa > Platyhelminthes > Proseriata > Coelogynoporidae > Invenusta > Invenusta paracnida. The sequence continues at coordinate 4,384 of JAYRBW010116290.1, forward strand.
ACAATTCATTCTTTACGCCTTTTGACATCAATTTCATCAATGACTGAACTACGCATCAGTCTTAAACACATTATTTTTACATTTTGTCTTTGTCGTTCATTGGATTTCATTTTCATAACGCTATCGTTTCTTTTTTAATATTATTTCATTTACTAAACTTTAATCGACTAATTTTCGATCCTGAAAATAAGGAGATCAATATAGATATAATATAATTTAATTAAATAGCTTTTAGTAAACAGATAAAAATTATACTATCGATTAGTTGATTAAAATATTAAGCATCTAGAGTAAAAGTATATCCCTACTCTATGATATTAAGCATCTGAATAAGATTTATATTACAAAGCTATACTAGAGATTACGTAAAGTAATTGTAACCAATGACCTAATATTATGAAAATGTTACTCAAAAGCCATTAACACCTTTTAGAGAGGGATATGTATATGAACGAATTGTGAACTTTACGAGAAAACTAAGAAGATATTTAATTACCTCAGTCTTAAATTCAGTAAACAAATATCACTAAAATATTCACATAATACTTTTCTAATATCTTGTACTTTAAAAACCAATAAGCCAGATACATGAATTGGATTAAACGGAGCTTGTATAAACACAAATCAGTGTAAATACAAAAATATAAAGAAGAATTAAATCGAGAAATTCACTGCGAGTATTCTTACAATTGGATTGAGCCGGCAGGTATTTTGTTATTGCAAATGACTAACATAAACGTGATAAAAGCTTAAAAACACAGGATCCAGGATGAAAAAGGCAATGATCGAGTTCGTAGAATTTACTGGAGCGATTGGAGGCATGGACAACGAGACAACTTCGGTTTCAGCTCAATTAGCAGGAACGTCTGATGGGATTGATAACAAAGCTGCCACTCCTGGGCAAAACCTCTTCCGTACTAAAGACACTGCTTCGGTTTCAGCTCAATTAGCAGGAACGTCCGGTGGGATTGATAGCAAAGCTGCCACTCCTGGGCAAAACCTCTTCCGTACTAAAGACACTGCTTCGGCTTCAGCTCAATTAGCAGGAACGTCCGGTGGGATTGATAACAAAGCTGCCACTCCTGGGAAAAACCTCTTCCGTACTAAAGACACTGCTTCGGCTTCAGCTCAATTAGCAGGAACGTCCGGTGGGATTGATAGCAAAGCTGCCACTCCTGGGCAAAACCTATTTAATGCTAAAGAGGAATTCTACAGGATCTGGGAGAACCCCAACAAGACAATCCAGGAAACGAGTGCCTCTCTTAAAGACTTCATTCGGATAAAGACGCTTGGTATTGGGTCCTACGGGAATGTGGTCTTAGTTCGACATAAAGGCGATAGTAACTTCTACGCAATGAAGATTCTCAATAAAAAGAAGGTAGTACACTGCAAACAAGTTGAGCATACCTTGAACGAGAAGCGGATCCTTAGAGCCATCAAACATCCTTTCACTGTGGCCTTCAAATGGGCTTTTAAGGACCCGGGGAATCTCTTCATGGTTCTTGAGTTTGTCAGCGGCGGAGAGCTCTTCACCCACCTCCAAAACTTTGGCCATTTCAGTGAAAATCTCTCCAGATTTTACGCCGGCCAAGTTGTGTTAGCCTTCCAATACCTCCACACGCTGTGCATAGTCTTCCGTGACCTCAAGCCAGAGAATATTCTGATTACTACACGAGGCTACATCAAACTAGCTGACTTTGGGTTCGCTAAGCGGGTCTTGAGAAGAACCTGGACTCTCTGCGGTACCCCGGAGTATCTGGCGCCTGAAATTATCCGATGCAAGGGCTACAATCAGACTGCAGATTGGTGGGCGCTAGGGATCCTTCTGTTCGAGATGACGGCAGGGTATCCCCCATTCGCTGCCGATGATCAAATGCGTCTCATCGAGATTATTCTCGTTGCACGGGTTGACTATCCGGCGCATTTCACGGACTCACTGAAAAGTCTACTTAATAGCCTGATTCAGCCGGATCTTACACGAAGACTTGGTCGTCTCAAAAACGGAATTGATGACATCAAACATCACCGTTGGTTTCTGGCAACTGATTGGACCGGACTGGAACAACAAAAGATAGAACCGATCTTCAAACCGATCTGTAACGGGCCAGACGACACCAGAAACTTCGATGAGTATAGTGAGGAGTCGACGGAGGTTCTCGGACGTGAGAACCCCCAGGAACTGTTTCCTGCTGAGTTCGCCAGCTTCTAAGCTATCTGCCTCGTTCGAAGAGCATACGCTTGCATCGCTTGCACCGCTTGCACCAATTTATTTTCGGACATGGTTTTTAATATAGTTGTTAAACTTACCCCTTACAAGCATTGTTACATAATGTACGAACACTTGCTTTTTCTAAATTTTTAAAATTACTGCATACGATAAAAATAGCTTGCAAATATTTATTCTTATATTTCCCCCTGCCTTTCCTACATACATTCCCGCTAAATAAAATTTGATATATCTACTCTAACTTGAAATTTCTTTCTGATTTCAGCTATACTAGCGTTTGTGAGGTTTTCTAGGTACACTGTTGATCTGAGACTAAGACAGACAATAGCTTAAAGGGAGCTAAAAGCTTCTAAGTCGGTCATTATACAGCCTTTTGTGATCAATGAAAATTGCTTTCTTCCCAATTTGTCGTATTTACTGAGAAATGTCGTCAATTCCCTTAAATATAGATAGCATAGATCCGGAAAAGAATACCTTCTGTATCCGCTTTAGAACTGACTGTTCTTCATATGAAAGATAAAAAATAAAAAACGTAAAGACATTCTCTTTTATAGAGATTTGTCCGCGCTAAGAACGATAATCATAAATAAAAAAGGGGAAGAAATATTTTCAATGTTGCTTTAAGAGCGTTCTGCTGTTCTATAATTATTATACAATCTGCTCTATTAAGGTTCGTTTCCTTGGGTGCAATGTTTACGTATAGAAGCAATACCCTGTCTCAGATTACCCGATTACTATTTCACAATTAATTAATTCGAGCCAAAATGTATATCTGCTCTACCATCTACATCTAACAGGAACAATGGAGCATTTGTCATAACGGGCGTTCAATGTACGGTAGTTATTAAGTATAATATCTGCTCAAACTGACGTCGATGTCTCAATAGTGCAGAGACTCTAAAAACCAAAACCATGGCGATAAACATGGTTTCTTTTTTACTTAAAATATCGTTTTCGGAAATAAATAAGAATTGGAAAATGTTTACCTATATATAATTTCGCGGCTTTGTTGTGTTCTTCTAAATTGTAAAGAAATTAGAATAACTATACTATAATCAATGCTTCAACGCAATTATAATAAGTAACAGAAATGTTGATAGCGCATTCTATAGAATAAAATTAACAGAAAAGGGAGAAAAATATGCTATCTTACTATATTTCGAATCGTAGTTAGACAGGGAATATGAGTAAATAAATCTAGAATTGATCCGTTTTAACTCCCAAATTTCTGTAACACATGCCTGGTTAAAAGGAACACTTTTCAAAGATATATTGCGGAATTTGTCGCAAGGTGGATTCCATTAAGTGGACAAGAGGTGCAGGTAATGTACAGGAACAGAAAACCACATCTGATACACACAGCTCCTAGGCTGATAAGGGTCTTTTGGGAAACGGAGATTTTCAAGAAATGTGGGCAAAACATGTTTACTGCATAGTCAATTCTGGTCTTGACTGATGCGTCTTTCTCTAAATAACTTCCAGCAGCACAGAGTTGAAATACATTTGACCGGATGAGAGAATAGCAGGAAAAGTTGTTCTGATTAAAAGCAAATGTAGGGGACGTTACATTCCTTCACTTTAAGAGACTTTTCAAATGCAGACCTCAAGCGCGCCTAATGGCTAACTGGAATTACATTCTAAATTGTGGCGTAGATATACATAAAATATATATCAAACTGGTCAATTATAATTACAATTTTACAGGTCAACTATTTCACTTTGAAATACTAAATACAAAAATTAAATTCTCCTATAATATATGTATACTATATCGTCATTATCTATTTAGCAAATCAAACACTAAAAATGGTAGCTTTCAATCAAAGAAAATTAATAATTTAAATTTCAAATTTGGCGGTATTCACAAACAATTTATTAGCCAATCGGAATCGACAAAACAATTTAGATGAACATTAACTTATTATATATTTCCAGTTGAAATATAATAATTGAACAGTAAAAAACTTAAAAGCAAAGTTAAAAAAGAAGCAGGTTTGATTATTAATAATATTATTAATCTATGCATTCAATTTAGAGAAACATTATAGTCATTTATGCCGAATCAATAATGAAAAAAAAGCGACAGTGTTTCTAATCGTGAATTTAACAAAAATCTATTAAAAAAAGGGTGTTTTTAAACTCTTAGGTTTATATTAATAACTTTGTATTTATTTTCTAATTAAAACGACGATGTGTATATTACTTACACAAGATTTTTGAAACAAATCTAAATGTAGTATTCTTGCAGTGTGTGTTTTAATTGTGAAATTGTAGTATTAGTAGCATCTCTTTGGTGCATAATGATTAATTATCGACATTCAAATAGAGATTCAGAACTCGCTTTCTTTATGTAACAATATTCGACATGATAAATTACAGCTATTCAAAGAAACAACGGTTCAGCTGCATAGGTATACCGAATGATACGAATAACTAGAACCAGCTGCATTGAATACGAAAGCTATTCATCATCTCATGACAATTGATACATACAAAATGTTAGATATATTCCAATATTTCTACCATTATTTCAGCGCGGAAATAATAAAAAAATTGAGGATATATTGTTGGATATGATTCGCCTTCCAATTTTTATTCTATGTTAGAAAAGGTCGTTTACTTCGATTATATCACGATGTGAATATTTACACCTAAAACAGCGTTGATATTTTTAAATATATAAGTATATATATATAGTATTGTTATTATTGTTATTATTAATATAATACATTATGTGTAATATATATTATTAATGCATGATTTGAATATATTTGTGAATACTAATTTCGATGAAATGATAATTAAGATCAAAATGTAGTATGACATTTTGTTGGGAATTTCAAAGTTAAGGAATTATCGATTAATGACAATATTTACTTTTCAGGATGACGACATTGATCAGTGATGTTATCTAACAGTTTTGAATGATGCGAAAAACAAAAATCAACAGTAGAAACAGAAATTTAGCAAAATTACCGGAAGCGAACTTATTGGGAAAGATAAAAGATTCTACACCTGGAAAACTATAGTCGAAGAATGGGCAGTGAAAATCTTTAGAAACTATCAAGAAGGGTGGATTTGGTTTTGAATGTCTCTAAAAAGATCTGGCCGAAATGAATGAAAACGGTTTAGTTTAGACGCTCAACCGGAAATGTTAACGACAAGAAATAGCTTCCTAGGTCTCTCTACGCAATGCATAGATATCATTTTGATTGCATTTACTAATCTGTCCTACGTAAACCCGCAAATAATGTAATGTAATTCGTAAAATTTTATTCTCAAATATTAGAATGATAACATCAATAATCACAAATTAAATAATTTTAAAAAATTTTAAAAATATAATAATATATATGCATTGTTCAAATAAAAGAAAACGAAGCAAGTTAATCAATTTTTAAATTGAAAATGTAGTTATAGAATATTGATATGCAGTTCATAAGCTTCGCGTTGTAATTTTTGTCTATGGAAAATCGTTGTATTTCAATAAAGTTTGTGTAAAAGTGTAAGAAATAACAAGTAATAATATTATAATTTTAAGATCAACTATCAAGATTTGAACAAGTTAAACGTATAACATGTATTCATAAAATATAAATATTTAAATTTATATATAAAACTTCTATACAACATTTAGTAATTCAGATAAATAATTTTTAAATTAATACTTTACTAAATCTTTACAGTTAGAAAATAGTGTATCAAACCACATCCAAAAATAATGAAGAGTTGAAAATCTGTTTAACAATAATTTTTTATGTAGTTCAAATGATGATCACAAATTATCTATTATTAAATAGTATGTCGAATTATGATATTTTGTCTTTTACTTTTACAAGTATAAAATCTTTATTAGCTAATAGTGTAAATATGTATCGAATTTGTATTTACGTATGACTAGACAATTAAGGTAAAAAACGATTCATTATCCATCATTGTTCTCACAAAATCAGTTTATAACTTTATATACCCATATACATACATATATATATAATTACTAATTTAATTTGAGGTAAGGTAAGGTATGGTAAGGTAAAATACGGTAAAGCACAAGTTAGCATTAATAAGCATAGTTTTAGTTGTACGTGGGTGAAAAATCAAAGTAATTAGTTCTTAGTAATAAATGTTAGTAAGCTCATACAGATTCCGGAAAACATTGAACATGATACAGCATAAGTTACAATATATGACATTAATTTAATTATTTAAAATATTACATCTTATAAATTATATTGTTCATTATATATACATTCTTCAAACAAAAATAATAATTTTGCATATCACGTTTACTATATATAATATTATATACATACATTAAATTATATTACAATATTATAAACAAAATATATCAAATGCTATAATTTATATAGTTCAAGAGAAACTGCATAATAATTGTCAAGTAAAAATACACGTATTGTGTAGTGCAGCACTCTTATTTACTTCTAATACTGCAATGTTGCAACTTTAAGCCATCCCTAATATCACAAACTAGCCAGAATAGATAAGGGGTCTTATCTGTCCATGATGTAGGTTGCAAGGTTGTATGAGGAGGTTGTATTTGGTGTATCAAATTCATTTGTCTTAGTGGGCCTGTATATGCACCTACAATATCAAATAACTTTCAGACCAAAAACTGGAGTATTTTATACTATCACTAATACATTGTACTACAAGTATATTTAAGATTAATGGATCGTTAAAAAGGCTCAAAAGTACGCCTAATAAAGATTAAATATTCTAGTATTTATAATTAAGAAAATAGGAAAAATAAATAGTTGTGTATGAGGGTAACGGTCAATTGTATTAATTTTATTAAAGTTTTAGATATAAAAGATTAAATTTTATTGGCATACGACAGCTTTCATTATTTTAAACATACAAAAAATAGACTGCAAAGAGAAATAACCTTTTAACAAGTAAATGCTGCAGGAGCTCTTAATTGTTGCTAAATTCAATCTGTTGAAAAGCATTTTTATATTTATTTGCCGTGCGTAATATTTAATAAAAAAAGCTTATTTTCCCCTCCATATCGATTAATAGCGGAAACGGTAAATCCATGAAAATAAAAAAATTACAATTTGTTCATAACTGAAATATAATAAAAATACACAATATTAAAAGCTATCTGTGAATCTGCATGATACGAATTGATATGATTGTATTTCATACCACCTAGGAATTAGGAATAGACATACTGTTTGGGATTACAATTTAGCCATCTGTACAGGGGAAATTAATTGAGTTAGGGCGGCTGCGTAGTTTGGTAGTGACACCGGAATAATTGTTATAAATAGGCAATTAGAAGTACAAAACACGGACTAATTAAATCAGTGAGGCACGCATGTAAGTATAATAGTGGCACTTGGCATGCCTCATTAAGATACGCTGCTAGGTAATTCTTTTGGTAATACTAAAAAGGAATCACTATTACAAGACTATAAGAAAAAAAAATGTTTGCTCATAAAACATGAATAAATAATAAACGAGAATTTTAAAATATACTAATTTAATATATGCCTTGTTCACGATAATATTTACGATGTGGCAAATCTTTTTTTAACATACATACATATTATGAACTAAATATGTCAATGAACTTGTCGTATATTGCATGCAACAATTATTTAAACGGAATGGTCAGACTTATATTCTCGAAAAAAAAGGCTGAAAGGCCGAAAATCTTCATTATTAATAATAATACATCTTTATTATTCAATATAAAATCAAATATTGAACAGCAAAGAACAACAATGGGAACCTTTTCAAATATGAATTTTTGGCCACACAGAGTCGACCATCCTGCTGAAACTCTTTTCACGAAGTTCTCAGATGAACTTCGAAAAGATAGCGACATTTATTCTTATAGATAGGAATAGTCAGTTTATTTGTATGTAACTAATATTTTATGTATATATCATGAAACAAACCATTATACTGATAGTTAAATTTAAACGAACGCTTCTATTTAGAAGTACACAAAGCATACGAATTGAATTAAAACTGTAAATTTAGAGGATGTAAAATGCATGTATCAATAAAATAACATGTCATTCAAATATTGATTTAAAAAATCGATATACGTATATATATTATACGATCAGCTGTAATTGTAACTGCAATATATACTATGTAAAGAAAGTAATTGGCAACAATTAAAGAAAATATTACATATATCGTGGAGTAATTCACTCATACTTCTCAACTTACCATTGAAATATACACGTGTACATATTATACGAGTATGTGTATGTAAAGGGTGTATGAAACTTCACTTTGAAAGGGTTATGGGATGTTGATGAGCGTCCAACATTAATTATTAAATAACTGAGTTGATGTAGAGCAGCGTGGAAGATGAATTAACTAACAATTAAATAATGCATCATTTTATTGTATATATATAAATAGAATACATGTATAATAAAACGATGGTATCAAATTTAAGAATATCGATTTGTTAGCTTAAGCGAGAGAGTGATATTCCGGGTGTAGATTGCTTTATAACTCCATTCTGTATAATAAAACAACAAAAACATAATAGGTACTCATGATAATACCAAACCCTCCTAAACCTGCTAAATATATGTTACAAAACCGCGTTGAAGAATAATAAATATAAGTGTAATTTTAAAGGTAAATTTTGACATTGCCATTGCCACGCGGTACTTATTGTAAAAATTATTACCTTTTGTTTTGTTTGGTAAAGAAAACGAGTTAAAACGATGAAATAAAAAAAAGGAAAAGTCTACGAAAAAAGAAAAGACTCACCAGCATTCTTGGCCGGAGGTCGGATATTCGTCCTTAACTGTTCGATACTCTTCATGTCGGAGAGTAGAAGTGCCAACACGGGATCCAGCTCCTCATCGACCTGCTCATCCGGCAGTCTTCGCTCTCCAGTCGTCTGCAGCACCAACTTCGGAGGAACAAGCACAGGTTGAGACTGAGGGCCAGAACCGTCTCCACAGCGCACCATGAAACTCCCAGTGCGCGCATTGAGTTGTGCTCTCTCCCCGCCCAGCTGCACTTCTTCCGTCTCTCTTGGAATGTCCTGGCATTTGAGTCGGTCCAAACTCTCGCGTAGTTCGGCAGTGTTGTGGGCCACAGGGCCGCTGATGAGAGGTGACATCTGCTGTGATTGGCTACTTGGACTGTGCGTCGTCTTATGATCCTTTCCCGCCGCCGGAGTGGAGGCGTTCTTCTTGGGACGACGTAAACTCCGAAAGTTGATGTCTCCTCGACGGAACTTGGTGACCGCTGTACGCAAGCGCAAACTCGCTGTCCTGATCACCGATTTGCTCCCAACAGAAGGCGTGGTGTTGGTGTTGTCTGTGGTAGTCGGGGGAGCCGAGTTGGGGGCCTGTTTCTTGCCGACGAGGACTGGCGAAGGTTCAGGGACTCGAAGGAGGGCCGCGGGTTTTTTGTTGGAGGAGGGAGGGGCGATGTCCCTGAGGGCTATGAGATCCGGAGGGTCCAGCTCTACACGGGACCAGCGCCGGGTTTGCTGCTCGAAGGTCCATCGATCGCTCAGGGCACAGGTTCCCTCATCTTCCTCGTCATCAGAGTCAGCGAGTTTCTGTGGAGGAGACGAGGAGAAACAGAACTTCATTGGGGATGACTGGCCACCGGAGACCATTGATTCTCATCTATGCCCTACAACATCATTAGCAAAGTCTGGAAACACTAAGAGAGATCACACTAATGCGATCACAACAACGTCAATGATCCATTCATGATCAGCGGAGAATGTTGAATATCAAATCCGAGCTTTGCTTAGTTACTTTAGCTTGAATGTATCGAATGGCATCACCCCCCGCCAGCATTATCTCTCTTAGAACGAGACAATATGCTAACCCGAGTAATGCATAGCAGCCTGCCTGACTGCTTAAATGCAGAATACATTTTATTGGTAAACTAATGCGATACTGACCGGAGGCGCCTACAGAAGCTTATCGCACACAACCCAAGTTGAGTGATCTGTATACTTATGCAGGATCTATTCACAAACATTAACGAAGTTACATAAGTGTATTCTAAAGCTACAGAGTAATACCGAATTCTCATACTAATACTAATACTAGTGCACAAATAATTTGTAGAATATTTTTATGAGAACTTAACAAATATTTCAACAAAGCAACCTTTTCTCCTAACAACAAAGACTTTACAATTTGAATGTTGTGGGAAATGTGCGTTCGTGTACATTCAGTTCACCTTCCAGACTGCACATCACGCATGAACGCTGTCAATCTTTATTTAAAAAAGGAAGAGGAAAACGTGTCATATTGTAATTTTTTAAATTTGACATTTCATTTGGAAAATCAATCATTTTTTATTCTCTTAGAAACAATGATCTTATATTTGTTATGTATAAATAGAGAACCGACACTGGGGAAAACAGGAAATATGTTTGTAATATGTTTATTGTATATATTTATCAAAAATACCTGCAGTTCATGTTTTGACATTTTTAATATTGTTGTAAGAATTATATTTTTTACATTTTAAAAATATTTTTCGGTAAAATATTTCAACATAGAATTTTTAATATTATGTTGATTGAATTTTGATAATATAATATTGTCAATTATCATTTTATTCATTTTTATTCCTCTAACTCGTTTTTTAATATACCAATATTGATATCTAAATTCGTGCTAAAATATTTGTTAGTTCGATGTTTTAGAAATAATTTCTTAGTGCACAAAACTGCTTCAATAAATCGAGAAAATGACCATGACTTCAAGACAAACCGGAAATTTGAATGCGCTTACGCAGTATTGATATCACAAGCTAAACTAAAACAAACTAATAGGAGCAAAATTGATTGAAGGAACACATTTACCTTTTCATCTATGGACTGTGGGGCTTCCAGTGTGATTTGATCCAAACCGGCGGAAGCATTCAGAATTTCGAGACGTCTAAAAGTGCCACAAGAGAGTAAGAATGATGCACAGAAGTTCTTGCTGGACAATGCGAGGCATAAAACCCAGACTGGCTGGTTGAAGTCCCAATTATACAGTTACTTAAAGGTTTGTCACTTACCGAAATAGGGCTTTGAGAGAATCCTCATCCAGAAAATTGTGGTCTTCGCGGACTGAGGTGATGTCAATTGGGAACTGTTTGTCTATAAATAAAATTATTACAAAGTAATCGATATTATACGCATTGAGTGTTTCAATATTATGAAGTATATCTGTATGTATTTGATTATATTATTCAGTATCTATAGTAACAATGGTAAAAATATTTCGATATTACTATATATAATTCAACTAAATTAAAATGTATCTAATTTAACTAAATATATCATTGCTATACAGACCCGTAGCCAGCAATTTATGAGGAGGGATCGCTTAATGAAAAGGGCATATTTCCCCCCCCCCCCTTTAGGCGTTCGATTCTCATAAATTGCATGTACAAAGAGGCATTTAGTAAGTAGTGTACAAAAAGGGCACAACAAAGACAAAGTGTGATCGGCAGATCCTACCCCCCCCCCCCCTGGCTACGGGCCTGCTATATACATACATAGGTATATAATATTATAATAATATATTTTTCAAATCATTATAATGTAGAAGTCTAAATATAATGAAAATGTGTAATTTTATTCTATTAAATATTTACCATTTATGCGTCAATACACCTGCATGACGTGAAATGTGTGGTTGATTTAATAAACAATAGCATTTTACTACCTAGTTAAAAAGGGATATTAATATTTCACTACAATACGTTAGATAATATAAAAAATATGCCAAACATACTATAATCATCATATACAAAATAGGCTTGAATCGATATCAGCTATATTTAAGTATAGCACTGAAGAATTTAATGACAACCTTTGACCTTCAATCCGGCCGCTGGCAATCGATATACCAGAAATTAGTGTTAGTCTAGATTAGACTTTCTTATCGAATTGTCATCCTGTATGTGATTTATTACTATTATTAGGTAACGACTTGTGTATGCATCACATATCATGTCACGAAATTTGACAATATTGATGCGTATAATTAAATGGAGGAATCTTTCAAATTTATAGTCAACAAATGACATGATCAATAATTATTATTTACTTCGCTGATGTTAATCAATAAAATTTAAATGATTTTTTAATAATAGCAGCGATTTATTGTTGATAATATGGATTTTCAGCTCTCCAAATTTGATCGGAAATCGTGTGTCGATCATCTTATTGAAATAAATTTGCGTGTAGGTAATTTGCGTTCACAATTTGAATGTAAATAATACAACAAAAACACCTAAAAGATAATTAGAATTATATGTATACTTAAGAGAGCTTCAATGTTTATAATAGGTACACTAAAAGAACGATGAAGTCATATTAAAAAGAAATTAAACTAGGGTTCGAGATATAGTAACACTGTATATATTACACTTACATAAATTAATCATCTTTTCAGTGGCGTCAACTTAAATGTTTTACCTAAAACCAATTGTCTGAAAGCTATTTCATTATAAATTAAGGATTAATTCCCTTTTTATAGTGAATGGTCAATCACAACTATAGAAAATTGATCATGCAAAAATAACACGAATAAATATAATACCATATATACATGTATTATTAAACACAGCAGAATCACAACACTTGACTGACTATATTATGAGGAGAGTAGGGGGTTGTTACCATAGAAATAAGAGAATATACACACCTTCATACATCTGAGCGTATTGAGGAAACCCAGTTGCCTTAAGCCATCTGCATGCAACGTCAACACCATAGTCATCTGAAGTCAAGATACATGCACAAAATTGAAGGAGGGAATAGAACAAAAATAATTCGTTTTTTATCTATTCACATTATACATCTAACCGGCTTGTTAGTAATAAATTAGCAGTAATGCATGTACATATTAATTGTGATTTTTTAGGTAAGATTAATCATGTTTAATCTTCTAGAGGA
>JAYRBW010116301.1:0-17537 GCA_036023295.1 Invenusta paracnida
TTGTTGTCCATTGCATTGAGGTCAATCATGTGAATTGAGCGTTCTCCCATCTTTGCATGACGGTAGGGCCCTACATTGGTGAAATGGTTCGATAATAAAATTCGGCTTCGTCATCTTGATGAGAGTATAGAGAGAGGAGTGAGCAGGAGACGACCGACTAGTAGCGCAGGCAAAAGAAGAATGAGTGAAAACATACTCGCACGTTCCTTAAATACCCTTGCGGCGTTTCATTGGTTGGAGACTTGCTCGATCCTGATTGGACGTGAGGGGGGGTCTTTGTTCTCGTGTCACACCTCCACTACTACTAATGTCATCATAGATATAAGTATTCTTCAAATAAACTTTGAATATTATAGTTAATCTATATCTATGATCAATGTACTCTAAGCTCTGTTAAATAAAGTATTACCTATTTTAAAATAATTTTCAACTGAATTACGTTTTCATTGAAAAGGTAATATGAAAAATTCAACATTATTTTGATTATGTAGTTCCCTGGTTAAGTTTTGAGGATAAATGTGAGAGTGGCTGGAGGTGGGGAAAATTCGACTGAAAAGTATAGTCAGTGGCACACGAAAGAAGCCAAGGTTAATCCATACCAAATTGGTCACAAAGCAGTTCATTTCACAGTTAAATCACACCAAGCACAACTTGGCAGGTAATTGAGTCTTGACGACCGCCCAAAGTCTACAACACATGATCAAAGTTTAAAAAAAGTAACTTATACTATCTCATCAGTTGCTGACAGAGTTCAGTTCACCTATGAACATATTTCTTCTCCCAAATCTATCTCTCTATACCGTCATCCGGCTTATATACATATTAACAAGCCGCCGTATTGGTAGAAATACAAGGCTGACAACCAACCTCCACACCATCTTACAAGAGTCTTTCGGATTCAACAATTGCCAAGAATATTCGGCGTTGCAGTTCGAAGTTGGAAAAGAAAACCGGAAAGAAAAGAGAAGATCGGTATATAAGCTTGAAAATATTATAAGAAACCAATTTTTGACCGACTATCGCGGCATGGGAAGTATTATTATAGACTTGCTTGAGCAACTTGGAATTCATCTACAACATGACAACGATTTATATTGCCACACAGCAACACACTCTACGTTTTAATATTTCTTTTTGTTGTCTTCGGCTCTTTTTTTCCATCTTTCGTGCAGATTGGAAGGTCAATCAGTCGCCAGACACAAGAGAAGCGATCTGATCGTGTTATGATCTTGAATTTATTAAATAAGGATCGCTGAACAGTTGTACGCTGTCTACGCAGAGAAACGCAGACAGCGAGAGGGAAAAAACGTATACCAATGCGAAAGAAACACACGAGTTACAAGAGATAATGTTTTATATTTATTCTGGAGGAATTTCTCACCCTGGTCACGACATTTCACACTTTTATATAGACGGAAGGATAAATTGTATAACGAATAACAGTTCTGACTTCATTCCCTTCTATTCCTAGCTCTACAATAGATCTTTACGAGCATGACATATCCCGTTCTCAAAGTATACTTTTAGTCTGTTTTTTTTGTGTGAGATCTATTTTTCATGCTAGGCTGAGATTTTCTTTTCCAGTATTTCTTCCTTTTACTTATTTATTTCAAAAGTTTGGGACGCAGCTGTAGTGAGCGATCATGTATCTACAGAATCATGAACGACTTAATATATTTCTTTCGTGAACTGCCTTGCTGTCTTAAAGACCAATTTTTAGACGTCTTTTATGTTAAACTATTTCTGTTACTATTAAACTGGATAACATTTCAACCCACCCTTGTGATAATTCTCCACAACCCAAATTTGAAATAACTTTTGCTTTAAATCAAATATATATTTGAATTTAAAGGATACCAAAGCCACTAAAAAGGAATGTTTTGTGCTTTTCGACTCATTTTTAAATAACAACTATAATGCGAATTTATACTATTTATATATTTATCTACAAAACAAATTATTTACCTTTAAATATAATATGTATGGCAAAAAAATTATTTCACCTCAGAGAGACTTGTCAGCAAAAAAATAAAATATAATTACATAAATTTAGCTTATCGAGAATATTCACATTATAATCCGTGCAAAGCAGCGGAAATAAACGTTTTAGTTGAATAATCGATAAAGCCGGAATAAATAGTTCCCTACATTGTGACGGCAAAGTTTGCAAAAGCTTAATTAAACCGCTAATATTAGGCTTTCCGCATTGCAAATAGGGGCATTCCGGTGGAATATTTTCTGTATATTACTTTGCGTACATTCTTAATAATTATAATAAAATATATTTTAAACTGTACCAAAATGTAGGAAATAAAAGTTAAAACTAGTGTAATATAGAGTAGTAAGACTTCATTTGAAATAAAATGTAGTACAAGTGAGGAATTAAATTTATAATAATGAATATAACTGAAGGTGACAATTAAGTTGTTAAATTCACAAAATTATTTTAAACAACTAGGTATATAGAATGCTATTGCCAGAAAATACTTGAAACAAATATATATTACGATATTTACTTAAGAAATTTTATTATAAGGGCAGTAGAATTTAGTTATACAAAAATATAATAATTAAAATTTTATTTTTCAAGAAATTAAACATTTGGACATTATTAATCTTCATAAATTATTCATTTTAATCAAGCAATTTTTTAATTTTATTTGTTAGATTTGTATATTCAAGTCTAAATATATATATTCAACCATACATATTTATGTAATACTATTATATGAAGTATATATAGAATATGGGAATATAATAAAAATAAATAGAAAGTATATATATAAAATATAAAATATATTGTTAATCATTATTAATATTATGTCACTGAACTATGTCAAAATTATGAATAAAATGCATTTAACTACATGGATGATATTATATGATATACCTATCAAGTATGAAATACTTAATGAAATATTATTATTAAAGTAGAATAAAATAAAATAAAATAGCCAGGCTACTCGTTATAGTTTTATGAAAATGCTACTCAAGGGAAACTACATCTAACTTATTATTATTATTATTCGGTTTATTATTGTTATTTCTTTAATATTCATGTCTTTTGTATTTTACAAAAACATATTGCAATTTTTAATAAATTGTTCTCAATTACATTTTCTATAAAATTAATTTATTTCTGGATGGGTTATTTTCAGTTGTTTAAATATATAAATTAATAAATATTTCATAATATAGATATATCAATAATATTAACTGCTTATTCCCCCTTTCTCTTTCAACTCTCCTGTTTACAAAAAATATCAAACTTTAGATACTTTCAATACACGTTCGAAAGTTATACTGAATAATGTACGCTATTTTCAAATTTTTAATAACACTTTCATGCGATAAATGTTCAGTAATTGAAAAGATATGACTCATTCTTATTCTCCTGCACAGTCATTTGTGTATTATAGGTATACCTGACATTTACATATATTCGAAGATTTTCGCTTTGTTCAATTCGGTTATGTAAAAGATCTCAAGTGGCCTTTTGTCCCCACATCAGGGAAATCCAGCCATAATTAATGTACATTTGAGAATCTATCTTACGTATAAAAGTAATTGAACTTGGAGCGCGCAAATTGAAAGTGAATTATAATTTTCTTTCAATAAATTAAGAAAAATATATTTCGGATCATCCAGTAGGTATATATATAATACAAATAAAACATTGAATTCTCGAAATACAATAAAAATAAGTGTTTAGTAAGAAATTCAATGTCTTTCCATTTCTCCTTTGAAAAATTAAGATCGTTTTAGAACGATAAAAACTGTATCAATTTAATTACTTTTCGCCGTGTAATAGCTGTTTTTAACACCAGTTAAGTATAGATACTACAATGTTCCCCGTCACTGACATCTAGCCTTTACAAACAAGACGATTTGTCAAGAAGATGCCCTTTATACTGTCGTTTTAAGCTAAATGACGCAGACATTAATATAGATGAATTCGTTTTTTTTAAGTCGCATGACAGTATTTCCTTATTCATTTTATTATCGATTCATTTAAATTATTAAATTATTATACAACGGTATAGTTGTTAAGATCTAATTAAGTTTAGAGAATGTTTTGGCAAATAACTAAATATATGCCTGTGTAAATATTTAGACAGCTTGCTTAGGTAATAAGAAATGGATATAGACATCACCGCTTTGTCAAGCCGACAAAATTAAACGATACAAATGAAATTACTGTTCGATTAAAATTGTTAATGAACCCGGTGTATTATTACTTCATTAATAATAGACGTTAGTAAATTAATTATTTTAATCTGTAATTTTAGCAATACATCGACATGTTATTTACTGCTAAGCATTAATAGATTCGTGCCAAAAATTAAAATAAATTAATAAAACAATTTTTAAATAATGCAGAAAACCTGTAAGCGAACTATATCAATAATAGAAGCCGACATACTTTCCTGAAAAAAATTATTTCGAAGCGTTATTCAATTTTACACTCTTTTGTTCTTCTCTTACTGAGGTAAGGAAAGCTGTGAATAGTTATTTCAAACTCTAAATTAGTCAAATTGTTTTTTTATCACCTTTCTCTCGCTTTCTCTCTTTCTCTCCTAGTCTTACACTTTCAGTAGTTCTGCTCCCATAGTATAGCCTGCTATATAATATGTATCCTTCAAATACAGTTTTTCCGAATAATTTAAAATAAAGGGATTTCTCAGGTTCTCTCTACACTTATACTGATTGTAGGGCTGAAAGCTTCAATCTGGCAGTATATATTAGGAGCAAGATCCAGAAAAGTTGCGTTCAATTGTTGTCTCCGTTTATTTTCATTCACTAAAGTCACAGTTTCGAACCATTTCGCCATATTGTATAGCTAGAAATCTTGCTGTTAGACCAAAAAAACTTACACTTCTTTCGATATCTATAAAAGATTTGCCTAAAATATTAATATGAAAACTACTTTAAAGCAACTTCTTTTTAAAACAAAATAATTATAATGACCGTTTTTATATTGAAAAGATTATAATATTTATCCAAAAAAGGTTTTTGTTCGCATATATATTTATTTCGGACATTAAATAATAATGAAATAGTTATATCAATTATATTAAAAAGACTCTATTTTTATTTGAAATTTTTTAAAGTAGG
This sequence comes from Invenusta paracnida, assembly GCA_036023295.1. NCBI lineage: Eukaryota > Metazoa > Platyhelminthes > Proseriata > Coelogynoporidae > Invenusta > Invenusta paracnida. Next base: position 5,116 of record JAYRBW010116301.1, read on the forward strand.
ATATAACAAAATATACGGTTAGAAATGATCAATTTCTATCTAATATTGGAAAACTGAAGCCATGAATTATTTATTTAAAGCGTGTTTTGTTTTTACAAAATGTTCTGTAATTCACTGTTATGTTAAAATTTTTATACAACTTTTATGAAACAAAATTGGACTTTTTATTTTTATTTTAACTCTGAGATAATTACTTATATAATTCTCTACAAATAATAAATTAAAATATATTTAGAAATTATATATCCAATTATAAATTAAAATTATGATAGCTTCTTTCTTTCGTTTTTAACTTTAAATAGTGGTTAACTTAATTTGATAAGTTTAACAAAAAAAGTTAAGGTGGTTTCCAATAAAATGAGGCTTTATTTTGATTAGTTATAAAAAAAATGACTTTATATTCAGCAACTTCTGTAACTTCGTGTCCGCGAGGTCAAGAAGGTTTTGAGTCTCGTCATCCACTTCATATTCCTTCATATTCTTCCTCAAAACTGTAAAACATCCAAAAAGACAATTTTTAAGCCTGGCGAGATGGACGAGAAACAGGAAAAATACAAAAGATTAAACAATGCCAAGAAAATTCCGGATGTTGCTTCCATTTTTTCAGTAAGTGTATGTACATTGACTAATATAGACACGTGCATACGTTGTATGTTTTATGTTATTGTGAAAATTGTAGAAATTAAGCTAATAACACATATTTTACTGTTTATGTTCAGTTATATGTTCCTGATTCGTTCATAAGTAAATCATTTTTAGTAACAGTAAAAGGAATTAAGTTTTAATCAAATATTAATTATTAATTATGAAATATATTCGAATTAAAGTTTACAAATATACAGTAAAAAATCTGTTTCTTAAAAAAATGATGAATAATTGGGCAGGCTACAAATATATTAGTTTTGCTTTTAACAAGTTCTAATTTTAATTAATTAGATGTACAATATATTTTCACAAGTATAAGTTCAATCCCTGAACCCATTGCTCCTCAATTAAATAAAATAGCGAGATACTAACGATTTAATATATGTACAGTTCACGTTGTTTAACACACACGCTTCGAAATTAATCGTACGCGTTGTTTATTGGATTACATAATATCCTCCTAAAATATATGGTAATCCTGAGTGAGTATTTCTCAATAAATATGTGCATAACTCTTATCTTATTTCCAATATAGTTGTCGCTTTTCTGACCAGATGAAGTCATTTCAATCCAACCTCCAACAACTCCCCATGCCTTGTGTTTCAGTGCTTTAATATAATGGAATGGGCCGCGAACGTCTCGTAATGTCGCAAATACTCGTATATCTGGACATCTCATCATGAACGCAAATTAAACTTTGGACATGAACTACGACACGAACAAAGCAAGCATGGGCTACTGTAAAACTCGATGATGCGGCAATAATAGTTGTGGTTAAGACATTAATTTCTTCCACGCCCTCCATCGAATAGGGGAGGTGGGTTCCGCATCTTCCAAAGTCGTGCTACAGAGAGAACCTGAAAGAAGTAATTACTTCATATCGCGTTCGGACAAACGAAGTGGCGCTGGCGAGAAATATTAAACTCTTACAACAATGAGTCATACACAATGCGCACAGGCAGTTCCTTTTATAACTACCTACTAGTAGATCGCTTATAATTCTGCAAAAAGTCAAGACTGCCAGATTTTTTAATATCTAAGCGAACATCGAACTCCTCTGCTATACTGTATAAAACATACTCGTTGTGGATGGGCCAAATACTCATCCTGTTCCAGACACATCCATCTGTTGTTATGTGTGTCTAGGTGTACCTACGATATATGTTTGCCTTGCTAATAATATAGTAAAAATCTAATCTATTTTAAAATATACATGAAGGCTGAATAGATCTGCTTTGTGTGTGGATGAGTATTATGCGAATATATTTTTGTAATCTTGAAAGAAGACTTTTCAAATAATGTACACTCTTTAGTTGACCAATGGTCTGTTGATAACCCCCCATAGTATTATTATAGTAGATAAACAGTATTTATCTAGAAAAAATTATTTTGTTTTAATAATTTTGCAAGAAAACATGAAATAGAATTCTCGTATTAGCAATGCTTTAAACCAAGAAAATATATGTAGTTTATGTTTTATCTACTTATTATTTTTAATATTTCAAAGCAACTTATCTGTTCTGAAATATAACTACATATGTCATTGAGTCGTTTTTTGGTCATTGAACCAATAACCAAATAAAATGTTAACAGCATAGTAAGAATAAATTTCTTCAAATACTTTTATCGAAAAATAAAAGGACAGCTACAGATTATTCGCAAAACTGCAAACACAATCAAAGTTTATGAACATTATAAATTTAAGTTATAACTCTTAATACACACAGCTATGCACTACATATTCTAAATCTATATCACATGGCCTAAGTAACTTACAGTCAACTCACAATATATAAAATCAAAACATAAGAAATCATAAAAAAAACATTATCCTTAGAAAATAAAAAATATTTTTAAATAGAAGTAAAAAAGACAGCTAGAATCTTTCTAAATAACCTTCATATCTATCTGAAAACCATTAAGAATAGACGTACCTTTATTTAACGAAAAAAGTTTGAAGAATGATCAAGACAAACTTATATATTATATAACTTTAATGAAATTATGCTATATATCTAAAAAAAAAGCATCAATAGTTTTGCTGGCTCTACCTAATTATGTTTCGTTCTTCTCTTACTGTAATGTTCTAACGTTTTCGTACTATATGAATTAAAAGTTTTCAGCTACACGAATTATCACTTTTAGCACATATGAAAACTATCTATATATTCTCAACTCTTTGGATATATCAGGGAATAACATATTAACTTTATAAAACTTTATTTTGTTTCTGATGTATGTTCAGTAATTGTAGCATGTATTGTTCTGATATATTATTTACATGTTATAATATTATTATGAATTGTATGAGCTAACAATATGTATCGTAATTATTATATATATTCAATACCAAAATATAACTTATGCTATGTACTATGTGGTACTAAGCATTGGTATGTGTTATATATTATGTTAACCTCTAATACTATATGGCGTGATTCAAAACCTATATAATTACACTATTATTTTTCTTTATAAAATAATAACTAATAATATACCGTGTATTTTTGGCTTATTTAAAAAAGGTATCTATTAATACATATTTTCAATATAATGGTATGTATATATATATACATGTAGGTATAATGTCTTATGAAAATTAATTATTCATTTTGTGTGCTACATTCAATGTCTTTTGTAATAATTTTTTAGATTACCAACTCGATCACTTATTGTCTAGTTTCAGAGTATAATGTATATTATTATAATTGTTATACTTAATATTGTTGATATGAATTAATACGTTAATATTATTACTATATATATACTACTAAAATTCAAGTAGAGTAATATATTTAATAATAAGTCTATAAATAAATATAATTTAATTGAATTCGTCTAGATTTGTTTAATCTAGTAAAAAAATATTATGTAATGATGGTTTCGTTCTCGGTGAATAATGTAAACGTTTAAAACTTATAATATAAGCAGTGCTTAGTTAACTTGATGTACCTAACTATCACCGTGTATGCTATAATAAATATTTAAAAAACTAAATATATGTATAAATATAAATACACAAAAATATTTTGTACGGTAATCCTGAACTTTAGTACCCCCTAAAACACTTCTAAAACCCTCAAATTAGCTTGTTACATGGTGGACGAAAGGGTTCAAGCGTGTTTGCAATACAATTTCAAAGAATTTTCTTCGAATGAAAGAATAATTAATTGAATTGAAAGAAATTCTTCGAATTTAAAATTCTTTGAATTGGAAGAATTTTCTTTGAATTGGAGGAATATTCTCTAAATTAGAAGAATAGTCTTTGAATTGAAAGAATTTTCTTTGAGTTGGAGGAATTTTCTTCGGAGGTGGGCACGCAATTGGTGGGAAACTCTTCCAATTAAAAAAAATTTCTCCAATTCGAAGAAAATTTCTCCAATTCAAGGAAAATTCCTCCAATTCAAGGAAAATTCCTCCAATTCAAAGAAAATTCCTCTAATTGGAAAACTATTCCTCCAATTCAAAGAATATTCGTTCAAATCAAAGAAAATTCTTTCAATTAAAAAAATATTCCTCCAATTGGAAGATTATTCCTCTAATTCAAAGAATATTCATCCAATGCGAAGAAAATTCCTCCAATTTAAACAAAATTCCTACAATTGAAATACTATTCCTACAATTTTGAGAATATTTTTCCAATTCAAAGAAAACATTTCTAATTCAAAGATAGCTCTTTCAATTCAATGAACTATTCATTAATTCGAAGAAAATTCTTTGAAATTGTATTGCAAACATGCACTTGAACCCTTTCGTCCGCCATAGTTGCAACCTCCCAGAATCCAAATAATACTATTATAAAGGCTGGAGGCGGTCTCCAGTTACTTCTCACGAGTACACAAATGAACTTGGTCACCTACAACATCTCAGTAGCCAATTGTAAAGAAACTTTTGCTAGATAGCTAGCTGCCTGTATAGGGGGTATAACTAAAGTTCAGTTTACGCTTGTACGTAATGTATTTTAGGGGGTTAATATAGACTATAGTTTATATATACATATATATGTGAATATTATATGTATTTTTATATGCAACTATGTTTATTGAAACATATGGTTTTATAAATTAAACTATATTTTATAGTATATTTATATTGTAATATATTATCGTATTTGGTATATATTACAATAAAATAAATGTAAATTCCTAACTAAAGTTCTGAATTGCCTATTGGTACTAATATGAACAGTTCTTTATAAACCATCTAAATATATATATGACGAATTATTATTATAGATAGAGTAATTTATTTTTATTTTGTGGACACTAAACTGATCCATACTATTTTGCTCCTACTTAAAAGTTTTGTAAAAAAATATTTAAATCAGAAATATATATTTAAGATATCATTTTTTATGAACATATTTTACGCATAAATTGAATTTATTAAATATCAAGCACTACTAAAACTAAAATCACTGCTTTTTGTGGGTTAATTATTTAATTAAGCCTTCACTTATCTTTAATTTCTGGAAATTACAAAACTTCCATACATCGCAAATTTCAAATAAAGATAATTTATGAGGAAATCGATTGTCTAGATATAATTTTATTAGTTCCTGTTATATATTTTACACAATTTAATAGGGCATTAAAACTTTATCGTGTAACATTAACTGGCAATAAAATTATTTTAACAAAATTATTTAACACTACTTTATTCCTCCAATTTAAGTAAACTTAATTAAAATCAAATAGTTTCTATATCGACGGAAATTTCAATGCTTTGCAAAAATTCTCTATCCTTATTTTATAATATGGGTATATTAAGTGTGCCAAATAGAGAATGCATGAGTTGAAAAATAACATATTTGTTGAGTCTGCCTTTGCAGGTGGAGTAATTAAGAAGCAAAACACATGGGTAATAGAAACTGTGTATACATCAGCAGAACCGCTGCGTACAATACTGTTTGCAATTGTGATTACTTGTTGTGCTTCACAACGTACATAATACAGTTTATACACAGAACATTTAAATCAGTTTATAAAGAGAACATAAATCAATAGCCTACAAGCTATTGACGAATACAATTAATTATACATAACTACAGCTAGAAAAGTAAATAGATAGAGAGCGAGTTTAACACGCTAAATGAAACATATTAATAAAGCTCAGAACAGAAACCCAACAATATTGTTTAAATATCTTTTATATATTATGTTAATTTGGAATTCACATAAAGAATATGAATCGTTTGTTTCGGGATTTAATAATTATTATATATGTTGGTGTAAGCAGGGAGTACTATAAATAGCTAGTTATAGTACTCCCATGTGTAAGTAAGTAAAATTCGAGACCGCTAAGATAACCGACTGCTCATTCAGTACATCAAATTGTTATGAGCAAAGCGAGTGAATATATCAGTATAAATACAGTTACAATACACGAGAGTGTATAATGCTCTGCTAGACACACAGACGGTCTATATACAATGCACACAGGCAAACATTGTTCTCTAAGTTAGATACACTTATATGTAGGTAACTATATTACAATATAAACAGTGTTCACATACCGCATTATCCCTCCCTCTCGTGAGGTGGCGAGCACATACACAACAGTTAAACAAACAAACTTATATATCCCAGTAGATATAGATACATATTAAATAAAATAATGCAAAATGTCAGAAGAGCTCGAACTTTAATGTTGGAACATGATCTTTTAGGCTGGTGTCTTTCTCTCACAGGTCGTCTTAAATTTGGAGCTCTGTCTTCAATTTCATTTAGCGTCTATAGGACGGGGAACTAAAACGCATCTCCTTTGACTCCACAAGGAGCCATCATCTAATCGGACTGTACAGGATCCCTCGATTTTTGTTATACGCATAGGATCAGACAATTTAGTTTCTAGTTTATGCAAAGAGAAAGGTCGTCTAAGCGTACATAATCATTCATTTTACAATTCATTGGAACAGCTTTTCTCTTATTGTTATACCGATTGACTTGTTCATTTTTTTAAATTGTACTACTTTCACTAAATGTTTTACTGGACGATAAAGCGGAATAGCCTCTGGCGAGATTGTATGCAAGTGTACATTTAATTTACAACCTATCATCAGCTCGGCTGGAGATTTATTTGTAAGAGCGTGAGGAGTTGCGCGATACGAAAGTAAAACACTGTGAACAGCTTTTGAGAAGCTAATTCCTTCTGCTAATTGAGCTATTAAGCTCCATTTTATAAAACGGTTTAAACGTTCTACACCACCGTGGGTTTGCGGATTATACCTATGAATCAGATTGTGTTCGATGCCGAATTCTGATATGTACTGTGTAATTCGAAAGAAGTGAATTGATTACCATTGTCTATTGTTATTTTTTTTTTAGAAAACCTCATCCGGAAAAAAGATCACTTAATATTTTGATTATTGCTGACGAAGTGATGTCACCGCACATAGTTATTTCAGGCTATTTCGAGTGAAAATCAGTTACTACCACCAGAAAACGATTACTAGGAACCACTTTAAATTTTACAACGATATCGATCTGTAAAGAATGCTAAGGCTGCAGTGGCCACTGAATTTTGGGGATCGGAGTATGATCGACGTTTCTTTTATCGGACATAATGCATGGTTCGCAGTTTTTATAAAGTCTGAGATAAATGTATCCATTGCCGGCCACCATGCTACCTCCCTGGCATTGTTGCTAAGTTTGAACTATCCCCAGGTGTCCTAGATGGGCAAACTCTACAACTCCAGTTTTGAGAGTGTCTGGAATAATACCGTTGGGTCCTCTAGTTAAACTTTTTTGATCATTTCAAGAACAAATTTCATTTCGAACGTGAAAGAAAGTGCGTAAATTTATGTCTTTAATTTTGCCCTTTTCCGGCCATCCCTGAATGGTGTAGTCCAAGTCTGTTTTCAACAAAGGATCGGACTCTATTTCGGTAGCTAATTATTTTACATTAATTGCAGATTTGGCTAAAATTTGTTGAACAACCGATTCATTTTTATCAGGAGTTTTATCTATCGCATTTGGAATTATATCTTTACGTGGTAATCGACCCAACATATTAACAACTTAGTTCATAAAACCTGGTCGATAGACCACATCAAAGTCATATTGATGGAGACGATCTGCCCAGCGATAAATACGAAGAGCCAGGTCTATGCCCTGAACCTGAAGCAGGTAGCAGCGAAGTAAGCGCTTGATGATCTGGGCGTAACGTGAAGCGTCGATCTTCCATATAAAAAAATATGCCACTTTTCGCAAGTAAAGATACAAGCAAGTGCTTCTATTTCTCCCGCAGAATACTTATGCTCTGTTTCAGATAAATTGCGGGAGACAAAAGCTACAGGTTTTTCATATAACTGCTCTGCAAAAAAATAACAATTGCTACTGCAGAAGCATCACAGGAAACAATGATACTAGCATCGGAATTATATTGGACTAGAATAGGAGAACTAGTGAGCATTTGATTAAATTTCCTACAAGCTACTGAACATTCTTCTGTCCAGTTCCACGGAATATCCTTACGTAATAACTTCTGAAATGGTTCTGCAATGTTGGATTAGTGTAAAATGAATTTCAGTTAATAATTGGTTTTGCCAAACAAAAGACGCAAGCTCTTTGACATTAGTCGGCATTTGTAGCTCATATATAACTTTTGTGTTTGATTTAAGTAGGGAAATTCTTTTATGACTGATCGAGTGACCTAGAAAATTAATTTCGTGACAAAAAAATATTTTTTTACTATTTATAACGATCAGTCTATGTTTAGCTAATCGTGACAGAACCTCAGCGACTGTGGCTCTATTCTCCGACTCTGTACTACTGCTATTCAATATATCGTCTATGTAATGAATAACGCCTAGATCTTGAAGGTTCGAAGGAATGCTAACGAGCAATTTGTAGTAGGCTGAAGGTGCGAAGATAAGCCAAAACAGACACGAGTATAGCGATATTATAATCCTTTATGGGTAATGATCGTATAGTAAGGTCACGGGACTCTTTTGCTATCGGTATTTGTAGATAACCTTGTTTAAGGTCGATTTAAAAAAAAAAAGGACGCATTATGCAATTTAGAAGTGAGTACTGTTGTCGTCGGCAAAGGATATCGATCGCAGGTAATATCGATTTATTTACGTTTTTTAAGTCGACAAATAAACAATTTGATGAGTCCGATTTGCGACCGGGTTCAAAACCCATTGAGAAGCATCTACCTTTTCAAAAATTTATTTTTTTACAAAACTATCAAGTTCTTTTTTAATCTCTTCTCTTATTGGTTTCGATACTGGAGGTATATACCGATGGGTCGATTTTAGGAACGTGAACAAAACCAATAGCAGCTGAATTGTACAATATTACCAGAAAAACGCTTGGATACAGTTGTAAAACCTTTTTTGGAATTTTACTACTAGTAGTGCTAATTTTATTTAGGGACAAGGATAGATTTAATTTTCGGCCTTTATGTTTGGCCTTTCTCGACTACATGGATGAACTCTATTCTATTATGGTTGCGCGCATTGTGTCCCTTGTAGTTGTGGAGCACTTGTACCCCGGAAGTTGATACCGAGGTAGGACAAAACGAGTTGGCCTCCCGTTTAGCTTCCTCTAGCTGTTTAGATAGCAAGACAGCTTGGATGAGAGTTAGATGCACTCATCTAATAAGCACTCATCTTCCTCCCTTATACGTTCCATGAACTTTTTTGTTTATAAATATATTATTATGGCGGGTGAATTAACAATTGTTTATTTGGTTTCGTTTTCGTGTCATACCTTTAAGTTGTTTTTTTGAAAGTAAGTATATAAATATATATCCACGTCTTCTACATAACGTTAATTCGACATTCATGTATTAAAAAGCAAACATGACAAAACTATTTACAAATGAAAAAATAATAGTGTTATCCATCCGCTCTATCTATTTTGTTTAATTTTTGATAACAATATTATTACATATTAAATAATTAAAATTATTAGGACATAATTTGGCTTGATTTTATTCGGTCTAAATATTTGCAAAATTATTCTATAAAAATAAGAAAGGTACCCACACCTATTTTATGATCATATCAATAATATACATTTGTATACATTTAATTGTCCCTAAACATTAATTAAATTCTTGAAATTAGAAAAGCTTGGTTGCTTTCTGTTGTTTTGTTTTAAGACATTTGGTAATCTAAAAATAACTATATTAGGTTATATAGGGTTTGAACTACCAAGTTATAGTTCTGTACTTACCTAATGTCTTTGCATTGCAAAATATAGGTACCATTTCTTATATTTCAGCTGAAATTCAAGTTTGGTTTCATATGTCAAATGTTGCTTTAAAATTATGCCATAGAATTTGCATATATAATATTGTCTTCACCTAAAATCTCTATTTGCATATGTCATCCTTTTTTTGCCTGATATATTCTAAAGTACATATAACCTTGGTTGTTATAATATAGCAATAGATAACTGTCAAACTAAACTGTGACAATATATAAATTAATTTTTTACCTTAAACTATTCACATTTATAATATATAATTAGTAGAAATGATTCACAAATCATTGTCATTACTTTTCTGCACATTGGAAATATTTATTATTCTACCATGACACAGGCTGCTTTTCTTGTATTATATCAGAATTTCTTTGTACTATGTCACCAATCTACTAGTACTGCAGTCATTTGCATTAGGTTTTTTAGAGGAAGTACGGAAGACAAAGAGAGGCTAAAGCATATTATGAGGAGAATTAGCACTGACTGGAGATGATATAATTGAGTAATTATGTATTGTAGAACAGAGGTGAAAGATAGATTGAGAGGATATACATCTATATAAATTAACTTACTAACTGGACATACAAAAATATATCAGATAAAATTTTATGTGTGAATATATAATACCAGTTAGTATATTATGGGCTAGGAAATACACTAACAACACATTATAAAGATAAAAATATAAGAGTAGGTGAAAATAGGGGTGGAAATGGAGAAACTGAATAAAACAACATCTGTTTCTGTTTATATATTTATACATTTATTCTGTTCCTTCATCACCATACTGACAGTGCATTACTTTGCCTGTTTTATCTTATTGTCTGTGAATTGTAGTATTTTAATACTGTGTAATACTGTAATTATCTGTATAACACCACCCCTAGTTCATATTGATGGCATTTATAAGCCTGTGTGTATAAATTTTATATCCTGTACTATTTGCCTCATTTGTATATGGTTGCTATTGATAAAGGTTCCTGTACCAAAATGTTGAATTTATATCATAATCAATTGTATCTAAGAACAGCTTTTTTAATTTGTTTATAAAAATTTATCCAGATTTGTAGACAGCCCCTCTACTTGCTATATAAATTATTATTATTTATATTTAATTAGCATTATACTCTTAAAAGTTGTTCTGAAAAAAGATCAATTTCCAATATTATTATGTTTATTAAGATTGTGAGACAATCATTAATTCAACTTTTATTGAAAATTTATTTGTATGCAACTATAACAAGTGGCCTTACATTTACCAACTTTCTAATTATCAAAATAGACTGTACATATTTTTCAATCCATTGACCATACCCATAATTGAAAATAACATATGAAAATAAATACATTAACTCTGTAATAGATAAATTATTTATATAGAGTTCTAGACATTTTCTTGTCTTATACAAACTCATTGTCTCAATACAAACTTAAATATTCTAGTCATACAGGAGCAAGGAGCTAAGAATATACTTAACTAAAACTTATAAGTTACATTATATAAACATATTCTTAAAGCAATCAATACAAGCAATATAGTAATATACTATAGTTGTACACAGACAAGATGGCTTATGAGAAAGGGTCCATTTGCTCTTTACCCTCACATCCATTCATCAGCTGATTAGAAGCTGATTGCATATAAAATGCTTCTGACATTGCTTATTATTTTTATGGCTTTATATCACTTAAAAATGTTCAATTAAATGATCTAATATTTGCTTCACTTTGGCCCTTCATGTGTAATAATACTGAAAAATCTGTTTGGTTACTGATACAACTATGAATTGTTCTGCTCACAGCTCATATATCCAATATATATATAGAGTTTAGTCACAGGTGCCAATTGGTAGTATCTTTAAAACAGTAAATGCACTGCATTGGTTCTTACTATGAAATAATTATTAACCAAATGTTATCCTTTTATTACAATTGTTTTTTTTTATATATATATATCAAGCTCCTTTCACAAAATAGGACCCTAGTTTTTATTTGTTTGTTTGGAAGTAATTACCATTTCTTTGGACCTTAAGCATTTATACTGCTATTAATGTTTTTGAACATTGAGAACACAGAGCTGTTGTTGTTGTTGTTGGGTTGGAGCCACGGTCACTATAGAGTGCCGTGCTCCCTCGGGGTTGGTGTAGAGGACCACAAGGGGCAGATTGACCTCTCCAAAAATCTCTATTTTTGCCTTAGAAGTACGGGGGCATTCTATGAACCAGTGTTCAAGGTTGTGGATTTTATCTTTGCATTCTGTGCAGTACGGGTCAGTCGAAGGGTTCAGGATTAGATTAGAAGCTTTGATCTTTCAGTAGTGGCCACTCCATATCTGTGCCAGCAGCATGGTTTGTCTTCTTGTTAATTTGCTGTGGTCACCTTTCTTTCCAGCATAAACTTTTAGAGTTCTTTCGTGGGTAGAGGGAGGGTCAACTACCTGTCTATTAATGAAGGCACAGGCACTATTGTACGAAATAGACCTGATGAAGTCCTTGCTAGCTGCAGCTTTCTTAGCTAGGCTGTCCGCCTGTTCGTTTCCAGGGATGTTGGCATGCCCTGGGA
>JAYRBW010116312.1:0-17536 GCA_036023295.1 Invenusta paracnida
CCCGGCGTAAAATGTTTTATGGGACCCACATGGTACCCACGTGGGAATGTGGGTTTTAGGTGGGTACTATGATTTTTTTTATAAATGACTGTGTTACATTCAAAATATAAAATATTTATCATGAAATTATAATAAATGACTTATTTCTCTATAATAATTGATTTAAATAGACATGGGAATTCATGTGGGCATGCCCACGTGTGGGCAAACATCCGAAATTCGTGGGCAAACCCACAATTCACATGTTAAGTTTTTAAGTTAAAAAGCATAAATATATATTGATAATTATGTTGATATACATATATCATAAAACAATTATATTTTTTCAATGAAATTCCATTTATGAGGGAATAAGTGGGAATAATTGCGGAGAAGCCCACACCTGCGGGCATACATCAGAAATAGTGAGGGCATTCCCACAATTGGATATCTATATAAAATCGGGCGAACTGAACCTATGATGACAATTGCCTGATTGACGAGTAAAAACTGCGGCATAACCTTGACAGTAATTGCTTTTTATTAAATAGTGAGTAGAACATTTCTGAGTGAGTAGAAAGTTTGAAGTACTTGCCAGAATAGTAATTAAGCGCGTGTTTCACAAAATTAAAGTGTCTTATAGTCAGTATGTCATATAATATATCAATGGAATGAAACATTAATGTTCCATCTTTATTTTTATGAATATTATGCCTTTGTTATTTAGAATATATATATTAAGTCTATTTTATAATACGAAAAAATGCAAATAAAAACCATAAACATAAATAAAAATGTAAATCCTTGTTTAATCGATTCAATTTCCTTTAAGTGTACTATTTTTTAAAAGGCGATATGGCTTCGCTAGGCGCACGACAGAAAAGGAGACGTTTTAATAAAATTATTGATGATTTTACTATAAATCACAATGGTAAGCTGATATTTTTATAAATAATGTACATATAAGTGGCACTGACGTTTTCCCATAATTTTATTAATTCTTATCGCCTTAGTCATGTTGCTGCTTTAGTGCACATGTGCATGATCGTACAAAATCGTATACATGACAATTTTTTTTCAAAAAATGCTTTAAAATGAAGCATTTCAAACATGATTTAAATTATCACGTGGTAGAATAACATTTTTAATTTTTTTATATATACTCTTTTACAATTAAGTCACTTTGAATATTTTATTTGTTTAGTCATAATTTCGGTCACTATTTATCAAAACATGTCATCTTATAGTAATACATTTTTTACTTTAAAATGTATTGTAACATAAATTTTAAAAATTAAAATAGAACATTTTTTATTAGTAACTTCAATAAGAAATGTTAAATTGGTCATTTATACAAAATTTGTATATTAAAAAATGGAACTTTGAATTCCAAATATAGCTTTCAATACAGTTAAATTTGATCCACTAGATCAAAACTTACAGCCATTTAAATAGTTAAAAAAAAATTCATTTTTGGCATTTGATATCAATGGTATTTCAATGTCATTTGATTTTATTAAAAATAAATTTAACTCCTTTAAATTAGTTTCACCAATTTGAATTATTTTTTAAGTTTTTGTCATGACATTAATGTGAAAATTTGTTTAGCTGTCTTTGACTATAATTTTATTACAAGTATTTAAAATAGTTTTGGAAGTGTCATTAATATTATTTGAAAAAGGTTTAAAAATGATATTTTTTAGCTTTTGTAGGGAAAGAAAAATTCATTAACTGAACTCTCTATTTTTATATAAAAAGTAAGGTCAATGACATAGTCAACTAAGTATTTTCTTTGAGTATCTGTATAACTAAAAAATATGAGATACAATGACAAAGCTAAGAATTGTACAATTTGAAAAATAAATAAGTTTTCACTTAGGAATATAAAGTAGTATATTTGTTAACAACAGATTGAAAATTTGTACAATTTGCAAACCATCCAGATAGATTAGATTAAGAAATTCTCTATCCATCCAGATAATTTGTAAATTCTCCAAATTTTGTATTCACTAGTAACAAACATATTTAAATTAACTACTTAAAATAAAAATATATTGTCATTGATTTTATTGAAAATAAAAAAATTACTTCAGGGTGTTGAACAGTAATGACTTTGCAGGATTTTTACAGGATTTTAAATTATTTTTAAGATTGAAAAAAAGAAATTATGAATGATAGTTAAATCAGTTAGTTAAATAGTTAGTTAGTTATTGATATAGTTAAACAGCCTTAATATGACCTACCAGCCCAGTCTACCTCTAACATGTGACCTAGGTTGATTATGGTCATTTACATAAGATTTTTTTAGGCATTAATATGCTAAAATGAACCTTGTTTTTAGGTATTTATTAAATAGTAATAATAATATATTTTAGGTCAACAAACAGAGGGTAAAGTTGAAATTACAAAAACTAAAAAATCACAAAATAGATAGTAGCCCATGGGAGCCAGAGGCACATACAGTGTTAGAGCTGGATACCGTTTTTTATATAACATGCACTTAAAATATAAAACATAAATTTGTGTAGAAAATATTTATATATTGTTTATTGAACAAATCAGGATATGGAGAAATACTGAAATTTATAAAAAGTATAATAATTACATTTAACAGATTACACTAGAAGGGTGAAGTACAATAAAACAATGAAATTGAACAATGTTTATTACATTTGACATTTATATGTTGACATGAAAAATGGCAACATAGATAGGTGCTGTAGACTTTAATGATTTGTTGTGTGGATGGTGCTGAGAGTGTTCAGTGAGAGAGAAAAAGTAGAAGTACTAATGAAACATCAAGAAGTGAAGTGATTTCTGACATAATTTAATTTTTCTTATATGGTATATCAATATGTTGAAAAAATTTCTTTAATTTGTTGGGCCTTGAATTTTTTCCTACATTTTTCTGTTTTAAAGTTTTTATTTAGGCCATTCCAGTATATTATGCTAGCCGCATCAACAACTTTATTTGGCTTTTTGTATGCATTTGCTGTAATATAGATAATTTCAAATTATTTCAAATTTAAATAAGACATAGTGTGTTTTTCTATATTAAGTGTTTGTTTGCTAATATCCGCTTATGTGTTAACTTTAGTGCCTCATTTGCTTGTTTTTCTAAGTCATCATTATTTTTTTCAAATACAAATAAGTTTGTATCATCAGCAAAAAGTTTCAAGTTAAGGATATCAGAATTTTTTAAATCATTGATGTATATTAGGATAATACTGGGCCAAGCACTGATCCCTGAGAATCAGCATAACTAAGAGGTTTGGTATCTGTTTGATATTTTCTCTTTCTGTGAAAAATTTTCCTGTTTGCAAGGTAGTGTTTTAATAAATTGTGAAATGAACCATTAAATCCATAGTATTTTAATTTTTGAATTAGGATTTTATGATCAATACTATCAAATGCTTTTTTTAAATCAATAAAGATAGATTAAGCATAGTATTTTTTTGTAATTTCTCAATTAATTTAGCAGAAGTTGTTATTAAAGCATCTATTGTGCTATGATACTTTCTGAATCGAAATTGATGTTGAAATAATATTTTATTTTTGTCTAAGTGTTCATATATCTGAGTAAACAAAACGTTCTCACAAATTTTTTTAAAAGTTGGTAGTAATGATATTAATCTATAATTATTTGTCACTTTTGTCACCTGCTTTAAATATAGGAATAATTCTAGCAATGTTTAATGGGTCAGGATATATTTTTTCAGTAATAGCCATATTTATAATTTCAGTTATATATGGTACTATAAAACTACAACATAATTTTAAGATCTTTGGGCTGATGAGGTCATATCCAGCTGAGGTTTTGTTCTGTAAATGAATAATAATATTGGTTATTTCTTTTTCTGTTGTCTTTTTAAAAATTTGTCATTGTTTGTAACTTCTGGCATAAATTGAGTAAAGTGATCCTTAGAATTTTGAAGATTATTTGAAAGAGAAACTACTATATTACTAAAGAAGTCATTAAAATGTTGCACATTTCTTTTTTTATCTGATACTATGTTATTGGATTCTACCAGTTTATCAATTTTTATGTTTTTTTTTGTTTTTTTTAGTTGCCTGTTTATTTCATTCCACATTTTTATTGCTTTTGTCATCAGATATAAATTTATTTAAATAATTATTTTTAGCTGTAGCTATTGTTTTGTTTAAAATATTTTTGTATTTTTTATATTTAATTTTATTATGTTCTGTTTTATTTTTTATAAAGTTTTTATATAGGTTTTCTTTGATTTTGTAGCTTTTCTTGAGGCTTTTTGTAATCCAAGGTTTTTCTTTTGTTTTAGCTCAGCTTAATTTTTTTAATGGGAAATACTTGTTAAAGCATAATAATAGTGTATTTATAAAATAGCTCACATGCATCATTAGCAGATTTATTTAATATAAACTCCAGAGAGCATAAAGATGTTTTAAGGCTTGTAATAAAGAGATTTATATTTTTTTCAGAAAAAATTCTTATATATCTTTTTTCATCATTTGTTTGGTATTGAGAGCTTAGAGTAATAATGTTATCATGTGATCACTTATTGGATTTAGGAAGATTCCTTTTGTAATATTAATTTTTTAGATAAAGTTATATATATGTGATCAATTATGGTAGTTGATTTTGAGGTTATTCTAGTTGGATGGTGAATAATTTGATAAATGTTTTTTGTAAGTAGGTTATCAAAGAAGTTTCTTACTTTTATGCAAGAGTCATATTTTAGTAGATCTATATTTATATCCTGCAAGTAAGAAGTATTTATTTTGCAAGGAGTCAAGGACAGTTGTGAGGTAATTTGAAAATATATCAATATCATAGTATGGATGTTTATTAATTCCTATGATTGTTTGTATTGATTTGTCTTTAAAAGTTATTTCTATTGCAACATTTTCTACACCATAAGTTTTTAAATTTGATATGTTTATTTTTCTATGTTGAATATTATTTCTTACATAAGTTGCTGCTCCTATAAAATCAGAGTTCAAAGGTAAATCATTATGCAGAATATATCCTTCTATTAAAGATTCCAAAGATTCAAGATTGGGCACATACTTTCTCATCAGATTTTAATAAATTATTAGCTACACAAATAATGTTAAGAGGTGTAAACTCCTTGACATCACTGATTTTAAAATAACTACATTAAAATTATTTTTTTCTTTTTCTTCCTGGTCCATATTTTCACTGGCATTTTCTTCTAAAATCTTTATTCAATTTTCAAGAGCCTTTATATAAGTGTCTTTCTTTTGGATGAGGTTGAACAAGTCATCAATTTTTTTTGTTGAAGTAGGCTTTTGACATTTCAGCATTGTCATGGTTTACTGATTTTGATTATTTTGTCATTTTTAGGTAAAATAAGTCTACAGTTAAAATTTTACAATTTTTTTCCAATGATTTAATTATAAAAAAACGTTAATAAAATTAGAAAAACAATTGTAAATTATTAAATTATAATTAATGTTTCAAAGGACAAGGGGTTGTTTGTACATGCCTATAGATTCATGAATATAGTACAAATTACATTTCAGAGATCTGATAGCAAATTGCTGTAATATTCACAATTCATGAAGGACTAGGTTGATTATTGTTTGGTATTGTGCTATTACTAGCTATATTTCTATAAAGGTAGTTGTATTTTTAATGATCAGTATTCCAATTGTGTGATTCTCTTATTAATACTAATTAATGTTACTTATCTAAACTATTTTCCAACTCTAATGTGTATTAACAAAAATCTAAACTATTTTCCAACTCTAATGTGTATTAACAAAAATCTGTGAAAAACAATAGTAATGCCTGCTTAAAATACATTTCAAAAATTATAACACACTTTTGTATGAATTATTTTATTGATACCACAATCCTCTATTAAAACTCTAAATTGATAAACTTTATACATATATTATTCCTTAGATCAGCAAATTTCTGAAGAATCAAAAATTAATAAAAATATGGATGAATCTGCATCTGGAAGTTTAAATGAATTTCAACTTGATGATAATAATCACAAAGATCATGATGATAATGTGGATTTATATGAAGATTTATCTGGTGATAGTCATAATGGTCAAGATTTATTTGAAGATGTTGATTACATTGAAGACATTCCAGTTGTTGATGATACTTCACTATCTGATAAATTATACATTTTTTTCAAGTTGTCAAAGCTCAGTCACAGATGGATGGCTTATTTACTTACATTATTGAAGAACCATGGATTAGATATTCCACCATCTATTTTTCTCCTAAATAAATATGGTGCCAGAAATGACAAAAAGGTTGATTACCTTACTAAAGTAGTGAATACCACAAAGGCTCCTGGAAAACTTGCTTATTTGTCCATCAAAGACAATCTCAACTTTTGTATTGACAACAAATTTATTGTGTAAGTTCTTGCTTCTATATGTATTATATATTTATGTGTACTAATTTCAAATGATGTGAGTGCTCATAGAGTGACCCAAAATTTTGACCTAAATGCCCAGTGAATGGCACTAGGCCCAAAAAATTGTCTATGTAAAGGCTGAAAATAGTTATACTTATGAATTGTCATTAAAGTGTCCAAAATTTTGTACTGACTGATCCTTTATAATGAGTGCTAGATATTGTAATCTTTACAAATGTATCATATATTCAGTATTAATAGGACACAACAATATAAATTGCTTAACTTGACATGATGATAACACCACCACAACTTAATTAGTCAGTCTGTATATTGTCTTTCAAAATTGGCATCTTTCTACATGCATAATTCTGCTTAACTAATAATTTTTAATTTATGCAGCAGAGAAGATACAAAACATTCATTGTAATTTAAAGAACATTTTTAATTAAAACTTTTAAACAAAATTCCTTTTTTATTTCGTTTTGGTTTTGAACTGGATTACTCATCATAATTAAGTCTTCCTCAGGTTTATGAGTTAACCAATTTATACTGTATATCTTTTAATTGGTTTAACATAAATATACTTCTGTATTAAGTATTTTAATTCTTAATTCATATAGTTTTTTTTAATAATAGTCATTGTTTGATGGTATTCAAGGTCGATTTAAGAGTCATATAACCATGGTATAATGTATTTTTGATATATATCACATTTTACAGGTTTGATACAATCTATAATGATATAAAAATTTCAATCAATTCTGATGGTTTGCCATTGTGCAGAAGCTCACCACTTTGTTTGTGGCCTATTCTTTTCATGGTCCGTGATTATAATTTTACAAAACCTTTACCAATTGCACTATTTTCTGGCTATCAAAAGCCAAAACTTAATGGTATGTAACAGTTAATTCTTATTTCTAAATAATTGTGTCAAACTTATCTCAAATATATTTCACTCTTGGTATATCTATGTATATTTTTTCAAACTGTATATTTCTTTTTAAGTTATAATACACTCCTACTTTGATTTTATAACTTCATCTAAACTTTAGTAACACTATTTTTTTGCTAATGATCTCAATTCTTTTTATTTACCCATATTATTTCAATGAATAAAACTTTTTTAATTCAGTTCTTCAAAATTGATTACATACATTGTATGACACAAAATATTCTGGGAATATAACACATTACTTAAAAGAAATAGTTTTTCAATTACCCCTTTTCAGTTTTTTGTATAATTAATGATATTTATATGTTAAAATATTTTAATTTTAGATTATGTTGAAGATCTTACTCTTGAATTAAAGAAATTCAAAAATTATGTCCAATTTGAGGGCATCTACATTCGTATAGTTGATGTAATATTCATTTGTGATGCTCCAGCCCGTGCATATTTGCAATGTGTTAAAGGCCATTCAGGCTACAATGCATGCAGTTTTTGTAAAATTGTGGGTGTACACAATGGTCGAAAGGTAATTTTCCCATACAAAGAACATTTTATTGAACGATCTGATGACTCTTACAAACTTTTCTTGGAGGAAAATCAGTTAAGTTTATCTCCACTGGTTGATATCACCTCATTGAAAGATGGATTCCCGCCCGAATATATGCATCTTGTTTGTTTGGGAGTGGTAAGGAGAATTCTTCAATCATTCATCACAACAAATCATGGCCTTCTCAGATGCAAACTTAGCCCAGCAATGATGGTTATTTTGAATAACAAATCCCTTGCAATCAAGGATTGTTTGCCAAAGGAATTCAACCGTAAACATCGTCCTTTAGATCAGCATGCATACTACAAGGCAACAGAATTTCGTACGGTATTGCTCTATTTGGGACCTTATTTATTTCATGATGTTATTGAAAAAGAATTCTATCATCATTTTTTGTTGTTACATTTTGCCATTTTTGTTTTTATTAATCCAAGTGCAAAATCTCTTTATGAATGTGCTCAGACTTGCTTAGAACGTTTTGTCAATGAAATTTCAAATTTGTATACAGACTCTGCTCACACCTATAATGTCCACTGTCTTCTTCATCTGTTCCATTTTGTTCAACAATTGGGACCTCTTGACACTTTCTCCACTTTTCCATTTGAAAATTTTCTTCAACTTTTGAAAAGGTCCATAAAATCTGGTACTCATGTTTTAACACAATCTGTCAACAGTGTTAAATCTATTCGTCTTCTTTATCTTCAAAACAAAGCTCCACACACATTGTTTTTTTCAACATTTTATCCTAATAACTGTGCTCTTATCAAACATAAGAATAAGTTGTCTCCCTTCATCATTACCAATGTTAGCCCAGCGGGGTATGATGGATATTTACAAAAAATTGACAGTGACCTTTACACCTACCCTTATCCATCCTCAGTATTGGGTATTGGATACTTTAAAACATCCACATTCTTGTATGGTGTAACACCAGTCAATAAGTGTATCCTTATTCACTCTCAAGCTCCTAGTGCTATCAAATTGATCATACCATTTGCGAACCCGGAATATCAACAATAACCATGTTCCACTCTTCTAACATTCATCATAGCAGAATGTGCACTTTCTCCAACTATGATTTGGGGGCAATACAGTCTACTCTTGTTAATTCATTAACAAATGCCTCAATTTTTAAAATTACCCTATAAAATAGGTTATATTTTTGGTACACACCACTCCACTTAAAATCTCCAAGAATTGAACACCTACCACACAGCTTATTACTGTACAATATGTAATTGCTCATATCTCTCCATTGGTCAACATAGGTCAACAAGTTTCTCTATTTTATAACAATATGTGTTCTTCTATTCAATACAATTATTTTTCTTGTATTAAAAAAAATTCCCTATTGTAACAAGACATACTGTTGTAACATATTACTTTAATTTAATAATTTTATTAACTATAACTCATATCATTTTTACAGCTCTGACCACTTTTGGTGCTCAAATTACAACATGTGTTTTTTGTTAAATAGTATTTAATAATCTAACCTAACATTTAGTTCTTGTGTGATATTTTTAGTACAATTAAATTAGTCGTGTAATTGTAAAATTAGATTGGTCATTGTACAAATAGTTCAAAAGATTTTGAGTATAAATGTTTGACAACTGAAGTACTTTGATACAGAGTATGTTTGGTTTTAGTTAACATATTCACTGTTTTAACCATTATTATGTATAATTACTTTCTGTTTTGTTCTATTTATCTCTGTCACATCTCTTTACAACCAATATTGTGAGTATACAGATCTTCTTGTCTCTCAGAAATAGTTTATTTACTTTGTATTTATAATTATATAGTTTGTATATGCTATGTGTCAAAGATATGATTGTCCTATTTTTAATAATATATTATACTGTTTCTCTAATTCTTCTTTTTTAATTTTATTCTATATTTCTGTTAATTAATTTGTTTGGTATTTCATTTCATTAAACATATATTTTCTCTAAATGAACTAACCTAAATGGACATTTTATTAATAAATATATTAGTCATGGTTCCCAGTGATCTTTAAAAGTCTTTTAAGGGCTTTATTAATTTTCAAAATTTAGTGAATGTCTTCAATTATGTGTATGTAAATATGATTTTTTGATATTTAGTTATATGTATGATTTTGTTAAATAATATTTTGTAATTACTATCTTAATAACTGTAACTAATTTTTTAATTGTAATAATCATACATTTTTACTTAGATAATTTCTTATAATGCTTTTTTTAATAATTTAGCTTGAGTTTATGTTTTGGGTCCTTGTTTGTGATATGCTCTCATTACGCATGCTTAGAACTGTTTAGTATAACTTTATATACTGACAGTACTATCTCTCTCTAGGGCTGCAAATGATAAAAAGTAAAATTTCTGGATGTGTCTTAAAGTAATTTCTGCAAAAGAACAATTGATTTAAGAACTTCCATAAAACGAAATATTTTCTCATAACTTTTCAGATTGGCTTTAGTGTAGACATATGGTAATAGCTCTGAAAAAGATTGTTTACACATCCTCAATACTTTGGCTGTCCACTGTTAAAATGTAAAACTCAATTGACTTGAATCATAAAAATTTTCCTGTTATTTAATATGTATATTGATTAACAAAAAAGTGTAACAGTTATAGTTGAAATTGATTTCTTTTTGCAGAGTTTATTGTCAGATGTAAAAAATGTTTTTTTAAACTCCATTTACTTCTTTAGGAGCACTGTGTATACAGACATTAGGCATTTTCTAATTAGGCATTCTATTTATTTAATTAACAATATATTTCTTTGTAGATGTCATTCTGTTTGGTACATTTTAACTCTGAGGAATATTCTCTATTGAATCGAGAAGATATAGTTGATCAAGAGGTATTTGTTGGTATGTTTATATAAATTTATATACAAATATATAATTGTGTTTTATGTTTCTTTTTTACTTGAATTTATTAATCAGATGAAGAAGTTACAATACTGTATGATGACGGAAAGCAATACAAAGCAAAATTAATTGCGATTTGTAAGTAGTAATATTTTATTTTGTGTTATTTTATGTATGCAACTATATTACATTGTTTAATTTTAGCTGATGATAAGCCAGCATTAGTTCAGCTGATGAAAGAGAGAATCAAGGTGCAGATAGCTGAAAAAAGGATGAAGCATGGGGCATCATATGCCCAGGGAGTGTCCAGATTTGGACGATTGCGGATGCCACCCAGAACTGGTTTTACCAGTGAATCAGAAAGTGATGTAAGTGCATTTATGTTTGCATTCAAAATAAAATAGAAAATCTAGATTTTTTACAAACCATGTCTATATTCTTATTGACATATTTATTTATTATTATTACAAAATTTTTCCTTTATTTTTCCATTTTTGTTCAACTATATTGATTAATCAAATGTAAGTAATAAGGTCTAGTACATGCCTTTTGGGATGTCAAAGATAATTTATGAGAATATTTGGATATGAAGATTTTAATAAAAAATATATGCCGAATCCTTTATAAAAGCTACATTGCATGTTAATATGGTGTTTTTTAGCTGTTTACTCATTACCAGATATTTATCTTAATTTAATTGCTTAGTATAATAACTATAACTAATTAGCTTGGTATGTATTATGTATGGTAAATTTGCATTTCTATACATATTATAATCTACAGGAATATTTAACTTTGTATTTTAGGCTGCTTCTATCCTTGGTTCAAATGATCTCAATCAATCAATGAGTTCTTTTCATCAAGTTAGTTTTTATTGAAGACACTTTAAACAGCACTTAATAATATGCAGCTAATGCTTATTGATTTCTAGTATGCAAATAGTATGCATAATAGAAGTTACACAAAAAACTGACAATTGGATTTTATTTTAAAAATACATTTAGTTTATTCTTAATTTATTTAAAACAATCCATTATTTTTAATTTGGACTATCTTTTTAAATGGGATATTTTACAAGTGATTATTTAATAATATATAAATAGTGTCTTATTAAAAAATGAGTTTTATCTATGATTTTGTCATTAATTTACTTTTCAATATGAATTATTACTTACATTCCTCACATATACTAAATGTACCTTATAACTTCATATTGCTAGAATAAACAAGTGAAACTGGCTGATTTGCCAAAATCCGATGATATGATAAATTTGACTCACAGTGAGGTAAGTTTTTATTATACCTATATGGAATTTAATAATGTATTTACAATTTTTAAATTTATAAAGTCTGATTTTTTTGTATATTTTTGTAGTCGGACTTACCGACATGCACTGCTTATCTTGAAGTAAGTTGATGTGTTTATCTGAATGATGTTTTTTCAAATAAAGATTATATTTAGTTGTTTTCCATTTTATTTTATTTACTTTTAGCATTCTGAACCACCTCTCAATATCCACAGAAGTATGTCTGCCCCAACACATATTCCCACCAAATCTCCTTCTCCAAGGCATTCCATCAATTCTCCTTCATCAAGACATCCCATCAATTCTCCTTGTGTAAGGGTATGAATGAAATTTATCTGCTATATGTTTATGTTTTAGCTTATTGTTATTTTATTTTCAGGCTACCACTCCTAATATCAACAATGGAAAATCAATAATGGAATTTACAAATAAATTGCTCCTACAAGCAAAAAATGCTGGTTGTGATACAGACATCAAACGTAAGTGGTTTATTCGTTATTTTTTTAATTAAACTATTTTCAAGAATTAATTATAGTGTCTTAAAAAGAAAACCAAGTTACGAGGTCATTTAAAATGATATAATGTTTCAAATAGAATGTCATTTTTGTTACATCCCAATCTAGAGAAGCCAATTATTTTAAAAACGCAGTGAGACTAATTTTCAATTTTTTTTATTAGGAAAACAATTATTATTATGAACGTCTAAATTAAATGTATTCGTTGTTGGTATTCTGCTAGATGCATGAGAAAGAATTAACCAAAAATTTGTACTGTACTAATTTTTATTTTTAATCTGATTAAATATATTTTCCCATTTAAACGTGAATATCAATTAAATATGTTGACGAAAATAATTATAATATAAGAAACACTAGTGCTGTAGCCAGTTTTATCAGTCATCAATTGTAGGTCTATTCTCCTTATGAACTATAAAGGTATAACAGCAATAAGGGTATCCGCAGTGCTGCCGCATCGTCGAATCTGTTCTATACTTTGTTATTTTCAGAGCTACAATTTCTAGTTGGTAGCTTTATGCGAGAGCAGTTAAAGCAGAACGCTAGGATTTCACAGCTAGAGAAAAATAAGTTTTCAAGCGCTAGGAACATCACGAGACTCAGACAAATCCCTCTGTTTCAGACAATGGCGCAATATTCAGAGGATGAAATTCCTGCTGATCTGGTAAACATATTTTATGTATTATAGACATTTTATTTAATTTTTATTTGTTTTGCTCAATATGTATGTGTATTAATGACCATTGTTGAATTTGTGTAACAATAATTGTCTGGTTTAAGTAACGCATTATAAATACTTTTATTAAACACATTTTCAGGAGTGTTGGATGCAAGATGAAGGGGGCAATGACCTCAAAATGCACATCAAACGGGTCCTGTCAAGTTTGTTGTCGGTGGCAGTACAGCAAATAGTAAACCGCACTGGTTCGCATGGGAAGGTAATCCTCCATAAACAGATCGTTGAGGGGTTACAATGTGAGTGGTACACGTTTTTCTTAGAAGTTAAAAATAACAATTTTTACCTTTCAGCTAGTTTAAGAGATATTAACGATTTAAGTTAAAAAGTGTGTCGAACATTTATTTGAAGGTTTGTTATTTTAAAAATAATTAGAAAATGTACCTTTTAACCAACTGTTTGAATATTTACTATGTAAAATTATATAATAAGTTATATAGTTATATCATAAATTTGTAATTTTATTCTAAAAAATGTGAAGATCTATAAAAAAAACTGGCTAATATCTATAATATGTAATTTCTCACAGTTTATTGAATTAGGATAAATAATTCAAAATTAAATCTTTTGTAACTATTTTGAGTTGTAATTTCATAATTAGTGTTTATGTTTTAAAACATTCTTTTAAAAAAACAATGTGAACGTCTACTTAAATATTGATTGATTCATAGAGTGCTCTGTCTATACTTCCTTTTATGAATATATGCATTCGCATGCTTAATGTAATTCTTTTATTCACCCAATTTAATAAATAAGTTAGCTATGTACATTTATGCATATGTTTCTGTATGTATATGCATTTAAGAACAGTATTGTTTTTAATATGACAACTACTAAATTTCCATTCTGGGCAATAATAACCCCAAAATATATCTAATCTCGTAAATTGTGGCCTTAGTTGATAATGTATAATATAGAGGCATTCGACTGCCATGCTCCAATACGTATATCATTTTTGTTTCTTTTTTATTTATATGCAGCATCTTCGAAGTCTCTTTTTCCTAACACAACATCTAAGATGGTGGAAGATGCAATCGGGAATTTCTTCCGGAATGCCCGTGATCGAGATGGGGGGAGACTGAAGCGGCGCTCTAAGTCTCAACAGTCGGCGACTGCGCCAAAGAAAAGGACGTTGGAATTCTCTTCTGATTCGGACTGATTATTTATCTTATATTTTGCACATACTCAGTGACTATACAGTTAGCATTGACTGATTAATAACTTTTGTTTAACTTGATCAAATAAGTTAGATTATTATTGTAGCTACTGAATTACCTTTAATTATTGCATTGAAGTATATCTTGCGATATTTTATTATGTATAACAATATCTGAAAGTAATATTGTTATTGTGCTTTATAAATTTATAACGTTTCTACAGAAAGTCGTACTTCGATTCTCAGGCCAAGTTATATTAGTTAGATGGCACAGTTTATTTGTACTCCACATGAATAGCCTAAAATATAGGTAATTAGGGGGTTAGAAACTATTGCTAAGTAGGTCGTTTCGAATTAGATAATAGACCTTTAACGTTTTTATCGTGAGTATTGTCGTTTTTAACGTGAGTATTGTCGAAAGAGCTATTCCTTTTAAACATATTGTTGGTACAAAATACGTTACACTTAATAAATGGTTCATAATCCTTCATATAGTTGTATTAATTTTCAATAGTTAATAATACTGAGGTAATAAAGTACGATCTTATTTGATATTAACAGAGGTAAAAAATACTATGCAAGTATTCATCTGTATAATACCAGACTTTTGAGATTCTTTAAAAGTATTTATCCATTGTATCTATGAGTTTTTATATTTCTATTATTAATATTACTTAAAGCGATACTTGTTTAATTTAAATTGAGTTTTTTTATAGATTACAAATATTTTGAGTATTCTATGTTTATAACATAGGTGTTGTAGTTTAAATGAAGTTGACTGATTTAAAATTATTTTATAATGCCATTATTTCAGGTTTATGTATTTTTTGATAAGTGTTATTTAAGATAATTAATTCCAAAATCCATTTACTAATATCTGGTTATACAATTTGCAGTTGGTTTTAGACCAATTATAGCAGTGATATAAGATATCAATTTTTAGGGCCCATAAGACAGAACATTCTTTTATAATTTTTAGTAAATAAAAATCTTTTAACATGTAATTGGTTTTATGATGGTTCTACATTATTTTGGTTTAAATTATTTCTTGTTTTTGTTAAATTATTATTTTCTCTCTTGTTGGTTAATTCAGTTATTTCTTTAAAACATTCAGTATCTAGAATATTATATCGGATATTAGAATTATTTTATTTATTCATCTGTATAGTTACTGTAATATATATTACAATTTTATATGCATATTAAACTCTTTATTACAATTTTGTTTTACAAGATATGTCATTCTTCTGATTGCCCGCATTTTTGATTTTTGATTTTTTACTTATTTTATCATTTTCAGAAATTTTAATATATCGTGGATTTTATCGTTGTTTTGCTATATTGACGAACAAGACTGAGTTTAATTTAAATGATACTTTTCAGTCTCAACGGGTCCAACAATTGTCTCGAGTTGCTGGATACGATGAATTTTCCCTCAAGAAAATCTAAACCTGATTCGTCCAGTGTGAACTCCGTCAACCTATATGGGCTTAAGGTACTCCATTTGTCAGAAAAGGACAAAAAACGAAGTACTTCCCATGTAGAATGTATAAGGATCTGTGGTAAGCTTCTACCAGCTTCTAATTACTAGTAGCAAATAGCTTTTTTTATTAAGTCTATTGATAAAAGTGTATGAAAGCATGTGATTTAACTTTTACCTTTTACAGTATCATAAATTTAATTTATATCCTTCATTTTATACTTTCGATTCGTGACATTTGGCCGCCAACAATAATACTGTATAATCCGCTTATAACAAGCTCGCTTATAACAAGTAACCTTCCATGGTCCCGATATTGTGTGATTACATAACATCAATTTTGTAGTACCTCGGATATAACAAGCAAATTCTTATGGTCTCTTTAATCTTGTTATAAGCGGATTATACTGTACATGCATATAAAAAAGTTAGATTACTTTTCGGATTTTCTAAAATTATTCCAATAAAGTACATTAAAAATATGAAATAACCATGCTTTGTTTGGGGAAATGAGTTCTATTGTAAATCAACATAATATACTCTACCTATTGCTTAATAATACAATGGTAATTTAACTGGCTGTTGATAATATTTGAATGCACTCCTATATCGTACGTACTTAAACTGGGTAAATAATCCTGTCGCTATATATCCATTGTCATTTTACGTAATATGCTCTACCTTTTATGTTGTAATACAGTGGAACTTTGACCCTTAAAATGCATTACTATTTCTTATTGCCTAATCTGTTAAACGATATTATGTTATAAAATGTTATAGGAATAATTGTAAAAAATCAAAATAATCTAACTTTAATACATACATTAGATATATTACTGCTGGTGACAAATGTTCTGTTCTATTTGTTAGAATTTATGTGTAATTAATGAATTAATAATTTAAAACATTTTTAAATTATAAATTGCTATCAATAAAGTTAAAAAAATTCAATAGAAACGAATGTGTATTTTTTATAATTAAAAAACAACCTATTTAAATTTTGTGTATATATTTTTATCAATGTTAAAGTGCTAATTATAAATAACCCTTGTAGCTCAAATGGTAGAGCATTCTATGTGATCAGAATTGTCCAGGTTCGAATCCTGGCGGGGCAATTAAGCACTGCATTGATAAGATTATTTGCACCAGTCTCTAATTATTGTTGCATGCGACATTTAGTATATGTAATAGATTATTACGATACTAAAGCAATATGTCGTACGACATGTCTTAGTTTCATAGCTGTCAATCCTCGTGGCCATAGTTGTGGACTTGTCGTTAGCTATTATGGCTATCGACTTATCCAGCAGGCACATCAATTCGTATAGCGGAACTCACTCAAGTGGCACCCATGTCAAGCCCACTTGAATAAGGGTATTCCCACCTGGGACCCATGTCATGCCCACTGGAGTGAGGGCATTCCCCCTTGGGACCCATATCGATGCCCACTTGGGTGTGGGCATTCCCACTTGGGACCCATATCGATGCCCACTTGGGTGTGGGCATTCCCACTTGGGACCCATATCAATCCGTGTGTGGGGCCCACCTAATTCTGTGCGGACATTTCCCACGTGGGGGCGATGAGGGATAACCCATGTGGGTCCCATAAAACATTTTACGCCGGGT